>VMDO01010414.1:0-71762 GCA_007922755.1 Pedetes capensis
TTAGCTGAAAGCAGAGAATATCAAAAAGATGTCTATCTATGTTTTATTGACTATGCAAAAGCATTTGATTGTGTGGATCACAACAAATTATGGATAACACTTCGGAAAATGGGAATACCAGAACACCTAATTGTGCTCATGAGAAATCTGTACATGAACCAGGAGGCAGTTGTTCAAATAGAACAAGGAAACACTGAGTCTGACTTATAGAGACCCTATATACACAGCAGATTGAAACACTCCCCAATTCTGTGACGGGCACATGATCTTATTTATGTTTAAGCCCATTGTTGCAGACACTGTGTCAATCCATCTGGTGGAGGGTTTTCCTTTTTTTCGCAGACCTGCCACTCTCCAAAACATGATGGCTTTCTCCAGGGATTGGTTTCTCCTGACTACATGTCCAAAATATGTAAGATATAGTCTAGCCATCCTTGCTTCCAAGCAGCACTCTGGTTGCACTTCTTCTAGGACAGATCTGTTGGTCTTTTGTCAGTCCATATTCATTTTGGCAATCAATATTCATCTCCACCACCATAAATCAAAAGCATCAATTCTTTTCCTGTCTCTCTTGTTCAATGTCCAGCTTTCACAACCATATGATGTGACTGAAAATATCATGGCATGAGTCATGCATACCTTTGTCTTCAATGTGACATCTTTACTTTTCAATATTCTTAAGTGATCTTTTGCGACAGCTTTTCCCAAAGCGACATGTGTTTTGATTTCTTGACTGCTGCTTCCATAGGTGTTGATTATAGAGCCAAGCAAAACAATAACTTGGACAACCTCAATCTCTTCTCCACTTATTGTGAAGTTGCATACTAATCCAGTCATTAGGATTTTTGTTTTGTTATTGCTCAGTCACAATCCATACTGAAGGCTATGGTTTTTGATCTTCATCATTAAATATTTTAAATCCTCTTCACTTTCAGCAAGGACAGTTGTGTCATCTGCATAACCCAGGTTGTTAATAAGTCTTCCTTCGATCCTGATGCCATGTTCTTCCTCATAAAATCCAGCTGCTCAGATTATTTGCTCAGCATAGAAATTGAAGAGATGTGGTGAAAGGATGCAGCCTTGATGCACACCTTTCTCAGCTTTAAACCAAGCAGTGTTTCCTTGTTCTATTGGAACAACTGCCTCCTGGTTCATGTACAGATGCCTCATGAGTACAATTAGGTGCTCTGGTATTCCCATTTTTTGAAGTGTTATCTGTAATTTGTTATTATCCACAGAGTCAAATGCCTTTTCATAGTCAATAAAACATAGACATTTTTTTGATGTTCTCTGCTTTCGGCTAATATCCACCTGACATCAGCAGTGATGTCACTGGTTCCCTGACCTCTTTTGAAACCAACTTGATTTTCAGGCAATTCCCTGTCTATATACTGCTGCAGTAGCTTTTGAATGATCTTTAGTAAAAGTTTGCTTGTGTGTGATATTAATGATATTGTCTGATAGTTTCCACATTCAATTGGTTCCCCTTTTTTGGTATCCACAAATATGGATCTCTTCCAGTCGGGTATAGAAAACAATAAACTGTATTAACTGATCTTTGTACAAAAGAATTAATCTTTAACAAAGCATAGAAAATTGATGCAAATTTAACAGCATGGAAAATATTCCATCAAAATGGTGTACTTAGTTTTGTTTTACTATAATTTCTTTCCCTTCTCAAGAGAATTTTTTCAGTCAAAGACAAAGCTACTCTACAATTGTGAAGAACACTCAATTTCAATATTTCTCAGGGATAGCCACTATTCCTATGGCAAGGACAGTACTTTCAAAACAACTTAATATGCAAAATAGTCATCTACTTGCCATACCTTCTTTACCCTTCTCTTTACACTTAAGTGGATTTCAAGAGACCCTTGAAAAATGTTTTCCTGAATACCAAGAATTCTTCAAACACATCTTAAAAGTGCAATCATTATTCATTGCTCAAAATAAGAATCATTTAACCTTTACCTGATGAATCCAGCCCCTCTCCAGCCTTGCTCTTTATCATTTATAAAATGCTGGAACAGTAACATACATTAAAATAATAAATTTAAAACAGAGGTATCTTACAAAATGTATGAATAAGAGGTAGGTAAATGCACATTACCATATCATAAAATGAAAAAATGTGAACAAGACTACATAGATCAGTTGGTAAACACATGCTACCAAAAAGCTGTGATTGCCAGCTCAAGTGCATGGCAAAAATCCATATTGTAACCTGATTCTCAGCCACAGTGCACACTTTTAACTTTAGCCCTACCCCAAGAACAAATATATAAATAAATTTTTAGGTGTCCTGGGGGCCAAAGAATAAAATTTCATGTATTAGAACAATTTTGGGAAAATGGAAATAAAGAGGCTTAGAATCAGAAGACTCATCTTCCTGCCTTAATTGGGCAGCTAATTGAGCAGAAGGTCATATTCAACTTATTTGTTTATTTATTCTATCACGTACTTACCCAATCATTAAACACTTGGTGTGTACTGTAGGCCAAGAACTGTCATAGGTGCTGATGATATAGAGGTAAACAAAGGCTATATTATGTACATGGGCTCTGCCTGTGGTCCTAATAAGCTGGTTAGATGTTAACCTGAGATAAGAAATTATTTAAGTTTTTCAGCAGGAGAGCAACATAATTTGGTTTATATATTATAAAGATCACATTTTTGTTGTTGGATATGTAATGGATTATTGTGGATATAAGAGTGGAAGCAATTACAAAACCATTTTTGTAACCATTGTTGTTGTTAGGTGCCGTAGAGTTGGTATCCAACTCATAATGACCCTCACAGGGTTTTCAATGGCTGACTGTTTCGGGATTGCCTTGGGAGTGGATTGCCAGGCCCTTCTCCCATTTCTGCAGTGCTCAGAATTGAACTTGGGACCTCAGAGACTGCAGCGCAGTGTTCTACCAACTGAGCTAAATCCCAGCCCTCATAACCATTACTTCTTTGACATATGGAAAGGTGGCTGAGAAGTGATTAGCACAACCCACTGGCTTATACAAAGAACTAAAATTTGCTGAGGTAGAATCCTCAGTTTATGGACACATATTGACAAGTAATTGGAGCCAAAACTAGAGAATAGTTTTCTGATTCTTCTCCACAAAGCAGCTACATGTCAGGAGAGAACTACCCACACATTCAATCAGCCACCACGTGTATTGAGAATCGTGGTCTCACAAATTTATAAAAATCTTTTACAATGTTATCTTGGAGGAGTGACATGGCATCATGTTATTGTCTCGGAAACCAGAATTTCTCAACAGGCAGATTTGTTCTTGAAATATTATTCCATTATGTTTTTCAACTAGATTAAAATTTCAGAGCCATCTTTGACTTTGTCATATTTCTAAGTCACCTAGTCATTGTTATCGCTTAAGGATCTCTGGAATTTATTTCTTCCTAATTTGGACAATGGGGGAGGGGTTCAGCTCAGTTGGTAGAGTGCTGCTTTGCACTCTCTGGGCCCTGGGTTTGATCCCCAGCCCCGCAAAAATGAGAAAAGGACCTGGCAACCCACTCTTGAAACAATCCCAAAAACAATCAGCCATAGAAACCCTATGAATAGCAGAGAAGCACTGACATAGTGCTGGGCATGGCACAGGGTCACAAAGTGTTTCATTCTGCTCTACATAGGGTCACTATGAGTTGGACCCAACTGGATAGCACTTAACAAAAACAATAACAATTTAGGCAGTAAGGGGATTATTAAACCGGTTTTATCTATTTTCCTTATTATTCTGCTTCTATCATTTGCAAAATGTAGCTCTTCTTAGATTTCATATATTCTGGGGGCTTTAGGGATTTGGGTATGAAACAGACAAATATTTGAGAAATTCACAGAGAACCTGGCGTTAGTTGTAAAGAACTAGATTCAATAGAATATAGATAAATGTAACTGAAATGCAGGATAAGGTGGTATCATATACAATTTACCAAGCTTCTGGCTGACTTAAGGTAAGTGCCATGCAAAGGTATCATTTGACTTGATTTTTGAAGAAAGAATCTGGAATGAAGTTTAGTCTTGGTGTTACCTAATAATCTTCTTTCTCTTCACTACTTACCAGTTCTTCCAGAAATAACCCTTTACTTTAATGGGACAAGACACCCCAATGTAATTTGTACAAATATTGATGGGATATCTATTCTAAAACATAGCTGTAATATAGCCATTTCAGTCTTTTTATTGTGTATGAATATTGATATGATCATTTTACCACCAATTAGGCCATAACCTAAAGTTTTATTATAGTATTGTGTTCAGTATAGTTTTATTTTGTGATGCTTTTTACACTAGTTTATGAACTCCTTTTCAAAGCTAAGTCCTATATAAGTCAAACTTTTATTGTTGTTATTGTTAGGTGTTATCGAGTCAGGCCTAACTCATAGCAACCCTATGTACAACAGAACAAAACACTGCTTGACTATATCTGACAATGCTTCCCCATTATTCATGGAGTTTTCAATGGCTGTTTTGGGAGTGGGCAGCTGAGTCCTTCTCCCTGGTTTCTCTTAATCTGGAATCTCAACTGAAACCCATCCACCATGGGTAGCCCTCCTGGTATCTGAAATACTGATGGCATAACCTTCAGCACCACAGTGACACATAAGCCCCCACAGTACAGAAAACTGACAAACAAGAGGGGGAGTCAGATATTCACTTATACAAATATATGAAACATGTTTATTTTTGTATGGGGGATGATATACTCTAGTGCATTTAAGTAGGATTATGTGTCCCAGTAATTTAGCAATTAGTAACTGCCATGGAAATAGAGTGACTGAAGTAGACAGAATACTGAAAAACAGCAAAAGGACTACTGTGGAGTGCCCACAAATTAAGAGCAAAGGCATAATAATAAAGCTTACCATTCCTTTTGAATAACAATAATAAAAAATCTTGAAAGGATTAAATTGCCGCAAAACATTGCAAAACTTTTGCCCTATTATACCTTAGGTTTCATTATGAGAAACATTTTTGATTTTTCACCATGGAAACAAAAAACAAATGGGTCCTAAAATAGCCAGAATTGCAAGATGAAACTTGTCCAAAAACAGTAAGTGGCAATGCAGTTCACCTGGATTAATACCACACTGTGAGCATTTTTATTCTTTAATGTCTTAATATATCTTAATATCTTATTGTAAATTAAAATGCTCTTTAAGCCGACCCTCAGGACACTGAATGTAAAAACACTAAATAGTTTGATTTAAAAAAATGAACAAGAAAGCTCTCAAGAATAATGACATAGAAGGGGCACTACAAAAAGAGAGCTTCAGGCAGTTTCCCTGATACAAAAGCAAGGTACTAATCATTCTTGCCATAAAAAAGGGATCAAAAGAATAACAACAAACTTCAACTATGTAATTCTACCTTGAGGTGGTTTTGGTCAACATCAAAATGAAATGACATTTCTTAATCTCTGCCACTGTTGCTACATCTATTCACATCTGTGTTCTGTCTACTATGGATTCATATTAAGGTGTCAATCCAGGCAGGCCACTGTGAGACTTGGCAAGCATTTGATTACAGAGAAACCTTCAAATATTATGTGAGCAGCAGGTGAGTACTTCAATCATCTCTTTTAGCCTTTTCATTCTATTTCTTCTAAATCTGTGATTCTAATAAGGAAGCCAGTAGACACAGGTGGCTACTGAACACTTGTGATGTGGCTAGTTGACCTGAGATGTGCTACAAAAATAATAAATACCAATTTGCAAAGCCATGGTGTAAAAAAGAATGAAAATATTTTATTAATAATCTCATACTGATTATATGTTAAAATTGTAATGTTTTGGATATACTGAGTTAACTATCTTGTATTATAAAAACTAATTTTACCTGTTTCTTTTTATCTTTTTTAGTGTGGCTACTGTTGTTGTTAAATGCTTTCAAGTTGAATCTGACTCATAACGACCCTATATGCAGTAGAACTAAACACTCTCCAACACTCTGCTATGCCTAGCACTATGTCAGTGCTTCTCCACTGTTCATAGGGCTTTCAATGGAGATTGTTTAGGGATTGCTTCAGGAGTGGGTTGTCAGGTCCTTCTCCAATTTTTGCAATGCTGGGGATCAAACCCAGGGCCTCAGAGAGCACAGAGTGTAGCACTCTACCAAGGGAGCTAAGACCCAACCCCAGTGTGGCTACCAGAGAATTAAAAAATAAATATATAGCTCCTTTCTTTCTTTCTTTCTTTCTTTCTTTCTTTCTTTCTTTCTTTCTTTATTGAACAATGGCGTTCTAGATCATTTACATCCTGGGAAACCACAGAATGCTATAGATTCATCTGGAGTAAAGATTTTGGAGGGCCAAAATGGAGAATTTTCTTCTCGTAAAATTTGATTCCTACAAAAGGTTATATTCAGCCCTAAGGTGATTTCAGCTAGAATTCCAGGAAGAAAGCCACCTACCTAGATTTTATACTATATAGACTTAAGGAGAACAATTTAGAAGATTATGTGGGAGTGAAAAATATATGCACATTTTCCATTATATATTAGCAAGATAAGTGCTCAGAGAAGACTCCCACACACCACTTAGAATATTGCCTAAAATTTTTGCACCAGTAAAGTAAGTCTGAATATAGGAAGGGGGGAAAAGTCTAGCAATAGTAGAGTGAATACCACATACTCTACTTAAATGGCAAGGATTGTTGCACAAAAAAAAAAAAAATGAATTTTTCATGAGTGTTCTTTAAAAACTGCCTGGGCAGGATTTTTTGTTTGATATGGCCAGCTAAAGAAGCCCATTACTTCTTATTGAAATTTTCTTATTGATCATTTTCATACTTGAAGCAATTTGACAAGAATTTATTAAATTCTGTTTTGTGCTCAACTAGCTGAAAAAACTTCATTTCTGGCCATCAAGGATATCACAGTCCAATACAATCTCCGTATGTGTTGAGATCAATGCACAGAAAAAATAATGTGAAAAGTTGAAGAATCAAATTACTTCTGAGGTACAAGCATATATTTCTTTCTGTGAATAAACGTATCCATTTTATTATCTATATTATGTATATCTGTTCTTAAAAAACAAATGAGCACATATAATCCAGAAGAGTTTCAGTTACATTTAAAAATTTTCTCACATCACTTAAATATGGGAGCTGACACCTTCATTTGAATAAATGTTTCCTTTGGAGGATCTTTCAAAATGAGACAGGGCATATGTGTTCTTATTGGAATTTCATAATTATGTAGGTATATGAAAAATGATATGTTTTTTCAATCTCTTCGAGTGTTGCTAACAGAAATAGCAGATTTACCTACCTAGTAGATGAGGCTCTGATAAAATTGTGTATAAAGTGCTTTTTATTTATGGAGGAAATGCACCGTGAATAGCAGTCACTGTGAACTTTTTCTCAGTGCCCCATTTACTCTGACATACTATAGACTTTTCTGTGAAAATAAGGTATATTGACTCTAAGCATTTTGTACAGGTGGCCAGCTTTTATGTTTCTTTTGAAGTACTAAGCTGAATCTATACCTTATAACATGGCCCTATGATGATCTTTAAAAATGTCCAGTTAAGAGTCATTTATTTTGTCAAATTTATAAATCAGATTCAGTAGGCATTTCTGTTTGTTGTTGTTGTTAGGTGCCCTTGAGTCAAGTCCGACTCATAGCGACTCTATGTACAGCATATTGAAACACTTGCTGATTCTGTGCCAGGCAAACGATCTTATTTATGTTTAAGTCCATTGTTGCAGACACTGTGTCAATCCATCTGGTGGAGAGTTTTCCTCTTTTGCATTGACCTGCCACTCTCCCAAACATGATGTCCTTCTCCAGGGATTGATCTCTCCTCACTACATGTCCGAAATATGAAAGACACAGTCTGGCCATTGTTGCTTCCAAGGAGCACTCTGGTTGCACTTCTTCTAGGACAGATCTGTTGGTTCTTTTGGCAGTCCATGGTATATTCAATAGACCTCTACAGCAGCACAATTCAAAAGCCTCAATTCTTTTTCTGCCTCCCTTGTTCAATGTACAGCTTTCACAAACATATGATGCTACTGAAAACACCATGGTATGAGTCAGACTTACCTTCGTCTTCAATGTGACATCTTTGCTTTTCAATACTCTAAAGAGATCTTTTGCCACAGCTTTTCCTAGAGAAATGCGTCTTCTGATTTCTTGACTGCTGCTTCCACGGGTGTTGATTATAGAGCCAAGCCAAGCAAAATCTTGGACAACCTCAATCTTTTCTCCATTTATTGTGAAGTTGCGTGCTGACCCAGTCATGAGGATTTTTGTTTTGTTGATGTTTAGTCGTAACCCATATTGAAGGCTAAGGTCTTGATCTTCATAAGTAAATGTTTGAAATCCTCTTCATTTTCAGCAAGCAGAGTGGTGTCATCTGTATAATGCAGGTTGTTAATGAGTCATCCTCCAATCTTGATGCTGCGTTCTTCCTCATAAAGTCCAGCTTCTCAGATTATTTGCTCAGCATATAAATTGAAGAGATAGGGAGAAAGTATACAGCCCTGATGCACACCTTTCTCAACTTTAAACCACTCAATGTTTCCTTGTTCTGTTCAAACAACTGCCTCCCCGTTCATGCACAGATTTCTCATGAGCACAATTAGGTGTTCTGGTATTCCCATTTTCTGTAGTGTTATCCATAATTTGTTATGATCCACACAATCAAATGCCTTTGTGTAGTCAATAAAACATAGATAGACATCTTCTGATATTCTCTGCTTTCAGCTAATATCCACCTGACATCAGCAATGATGTCCCTAGTTCCCCGCCCTCTTCTGAATCCCGCTTGATTTTCCAGTAATTCCCTGTCTATATACTGCTGCAGTCACTTCTGAATGATCTTTAGTAGAATTTTGCTGGTGTGTGATATTAATGATATTGTCTGATAGTTTGCACATTCAGTTGGATCCCCTTTTTTGGGAATAGGCACAAATATGGATCCTTCCAGTCAGTTGGCCAAGTAGCTGTTTTCCAAATCTGTTGGCATAAACATGTTAACACGTCCAGTGCTGCATCTGTTAGTTGAAACATCTCTATTGGTATCCCATCAATTCTTGGAGCCTTGTGTTTCACCAGTTCTTTCAAGGCAGCTTCCACTTCGTCCTTCAACACCATTGATTCCTCTTCATATTCAACCTCTTGGAATGGTTGGTCATCTACCAATTCTTTCTTGTATAATGACTCTGTGTATTCTTCCCATCTTCGTTGGATGTTTCCTGTATCATTTAATATTTTCCCTGTAGAATCTTTCACTACTGCCACTCAAGGCTTGAATTTTTTCTTCACTTCCTTAAGCTTGAGAAACACAGAGCATGTTCTTCCCTTTTAGTTTTCTGCCTCCAGCTCCTTACACATGTCATTATAATATGTGTTTTTATCTTCTCGAGCTGCCTTCTGAAATCTTCTGTTTAATTCCTTAACTTCATCATGTCTTCCTTTTGCTTTAGGTGCTCGTCATTTGACGGCAAGGTCCAGTGTCTCTTTTGACATGTAATTTGGTCTTTTCTTTTTTCTTATCTTTTTAAGAACTTTTTGCTTTCTTCTTGAATGATACCTTTTATGTCATGCCCCAACTCTTCTGGTCTCCTATCATTTGTGTCTAATGCATTAAACCTATTTTTGAGGTGTTCTCAGAACTCAGGTGGGATATACTCAAGGTCATACCGTGGGTCTCATACACTTGTTCTAATTTTCTTCAGCTTCAGTTTGAACTTGCATACGAGAAGGTGATGATCTGATCCACGTCAGCACCTGGTCTTGTTTTGACATTTTGTATAGAGCTTTTCCATCATCTCTTTCTACATATGTAGTTAATTTGATTCCTGTATGTTCCATCTGCATAGTCCATGTGCATAGTCTCTATTTATGTTGTTGAAAAAATGTATTTGTAAAGAAAAGGTCATTGGTCTGACAAAATTCTATCATGCGATCTCCAGCTTCGTTTCTGTCACCAAGACCATATTTTCCAACTACTGAGCCTTCTTCCTTGTTTCCAACCTTTGCATTCCAGTCACCAGTGATTATCAGTATGTCTTGATTGCATGTTTGATCTATTTCAGATTGCAGAAGCTGATAAAAGTCTTCTCTTTCTTCATTTGTGGCCTTAGTGGTGGGTGCATAAATTTGAATAATAGTCATATTAACTGGCTTTCCTTGTAGGCGTATGGATATTATTCTATCACTGACAACATTGTATTTCAGGACAGATCTTGAAATGTCTTTTTTGATGATGAATGCAACCCCATTTCTCTTTAGTTTATCATTCCCAGCATAGTAGACCATATGATTGTCTGACTCAAAATGTCCTATGCTGGTCCATTTTAGCTCACTGATGCCTAGAATGTCAATGTTTATGTGCTCCATTTCTCTTTTAGCAATTTCTAATTTGCCTAGATTCATACTACGTACATTCCATGTTCCAATTATTAATGGTTGTTTACAGTTGTTTCTCCTCATTTTGAGTCATGGCACATCAGCCGTTGAGCACCCTGTGGCTTTACTCCATTTCCGTCATCATGGTAGACTCTGCTTGGAGGAGGCTACTCTTCCCCAGTAGTCTTTTGAGTGCCTTCCAACCTGGGGGCCTCATTTTCCGACACTTTATCTGACAGTGTTTCTTTGCCATCCATAGGGTTTTCAATGGCTAATTGTTTTGGGAGTTGCTCACCAGGTCCTACTCCCTAGTCTGTCTTAGTCTGGAAGCTCAGCTGAAAACCTGTCCACCATGGGTATCCTTGCTCATGTCTGAGGTTACAGTGGCAGAGCATTCAGCCTCTTTGCAACACACAAGCCCCCACAGTGCAGCAAACTGATTGACGTGTGGGGGATTTCTGTTTGTTGTTGTTGTTGTTAGGTGCCCTCAAGTCGGTATCTGACTCATAGCGACCCTCATAGGGTTTTCAATGGCTGACTGTCTCGGGATTGCCTTGGGAGTGGATTGCCAGGTCCTTCTCCCATTTTTGCAGTGCTTGGAATTGAGCTCGGGACCTCAGAGACTGCAGTGCAGTGCTCTACCAACTGAGCTATATCCCAGCCCCAAACAATTGCTCTTGTTGTTGTTGTTAGGTGCCGTTGAGTCGGTATCCATCTCATAGCGACCCTTGTAGGGTTTTCAATGGCTGGCTATTTCGGGATTGCCTTGGGAGTGGATTGCCAGGCCCTTCTCCCATTTTAGCGGTGCTGGGAATTGAACTCGGGACCTCAGATCCTGCAGCGCAGCACTCTACCACCTAAGCTAAATCCCAGCGGATTTCTGTTTTGAAAGGTTAAATTATCTATTCACATCTGTACTTTTAAAAATGTTACTTCATATACTATAGTTTGAAAGTCATACAATGTCTCGTTTTCTATTCCAGTATCAGCCTGCTTGGATGGGGACTGTTTTTGTCAGCTGTTATCTCTATGGTGTGTCTGCAGCATACCACTGTGGTGTCTGATCCCATCAGACCTCTGAAGCTTAGCAGGGTCAGGCTGGGTTAATACTTGGATGGGAGACCACCTGGGTTCTGCAGGCTTGGGAGAAGGACCTAGCAACCCATTCCCCAAAAACAACCTGGCAACCCACTCCTCAAAAACAACCTACCATTGAAAACCTTGTGAATAGTGGAGAAGTACTGACAATAGTGTTTTACCTGTTGTACTTAGAGTTGCTGTGATTCAGACACCAATTCCACTGCACCTAACAACAGCAACAACACAACATCACTGTAACAGAAACACCAACCCAAATAAAAGTATGGAGGAAGAGGTTTATTGGGAGATCACAGTTAGAGAAGCAGTGTACAATGGCAGCAGGGCAGGTATGGTAGTAGCAGAGGCAGAGCCTGTGGTGGAGGACCTCTTGGCAGATCAGGAGCAGAGAGAGATCAGGGCTGTGGGTCTGGGGGAAAACCTCCAGAATCCCACCCCCAGGGAGCTACTTCTGCCAAAGGCTCACTTTCCAAATTCTACAACCTCCCAGGACAGCTCCACCAGCTGGGGAGTAAACAACATGAGCTTTGAGGGAAAATTTAGGTCCAAAGCATATCAAGGACATTTCTCTTTCCCAAAAATCACACAGGAGTGGTAGAGTGTTAGAATATTTTGAATATTTTATATTTTATTTCCATTTCCCTTGGCTTTACATTTTCATTTGAAAGGAGTCTTTGAGGGGAGAATGAGGATACAGGTACTCAGAGAACTGAATAGATGAGATGATTAAAATATAAATAAACACCAGTAATTTTTCAAAGGAATATTGAGAATCCAGTCTGGATAATATGGGGTAGATATAGGTAACTTTATTCTGCTTTGAGTAATACCTTGGTAGAATGCATAGGGAAAGGTCTTTGAGGACTTTGAAAAACGGCAGGCAATTTGAAGAAGCAACTCCAAATTCCATTATCAATGAATCCATAGTGACTTTATCATTTTTTCCTTTATATCCCATAACCAACACAGAAATTTGCACAAAGGAGTTGGTAAAGCTCAATAGAAACCCTCTAGATCAGACTCAAGGGACAAGAAAGAGAATTCAAAACTCCAGGAACATCAGAACTCACCCAATGTTTTCCTCCTCCTTTTTATTGTCCTCCCATGATCAAATCCTAAGCAATTCTGTAGCATCACAGGAGCCCATAGGAGCCAAAACACTGAAGGGATGGGGCTATCTTTCCACCACATTCAGCAGAAGAGTTGTGGTTCCCAGAAAGTGGGGTCCCCTCCTTGTCCGTCCATTGTATGGACCAAGATATAGGCACACCTCAGCAGGGCACTGAGTAATCCAAATCCTAACTCCCCAATGGGAGAATCCATGAAACAGGGATGCATAGCAGGTTGTGTAGAAAAGGATGCTCAGAGAGTCAACCTGACTGAAAAATAAACACTGTGAATGCTTTTGTTAGGTAGCTAGCTTAGCCATTAGCAGACAGTATGGAGGAAAATGGGGTTGAAAATGGTTGCTGCCATTTGTCCATGGTGGATGAAGCCATGTAGGAGACAAATCTTTAAGGACATTTGGATCTACCTATGGGTCCCACACCCTCATCCAAGTCATTGACTCATTTATAAAACAAAGACTTTAGGCTCATGTCACACTAGGTGCCCAGAGCTTGTGCCCAGGGCTGAAGTCACACTAGATATGCTCTAGTTTTGAATAAAATTAGAGGGAACATGTACCACCTGCTCTCTTTTCTTCCATTTTCTCTCTTTTCCATTCACTCTCTTTTCTCCCCCTTGCTCTCTCATCTTCCTCTCTTCTTTTCTCTCTGCTCCTTGCCCTCTGTTCTTCTCTTCTATCTCCAGCAACTACCTGCATGCCTCTCTCTTCTCCCAGGCCAGCCATCTTTTCTGTCAATCCAAGGTACTTTTCCTTCTAAAAGCCTATTTAATTCTCCTGTTCTCTCTTGTTTACCTTCCCCTGGGGAATAGAAACATCCTTATGCCAATTCACCCAAAGAATTCAGGTTATTCTAAGTTCCTTTCCAGATCTACTTAAGCTTCTCCCGGTGCCTCAGTTTTCCCTGTAACTATTCCTTAAAAGGGTACTATCTTTTAGTAAGCCCTCTCTATACTCTCTACTGGGCTGGGATTCAGCTCAGTTGGTAAAGAAGTGTGCTGCAATCTCTGAGGTCTCCAGTTCAATTCCCAGCACCGTAAAAATGGGAGAAGGGCCTGGCAATCCACTCCCAAGGCAATCCCAAGTCAGTCAGCCACTGAAAACCCTAAGAGGGTTACTGTGAGTCGGATACCGACTCGAGGGCACCTAACAACAACAACAACAACATACTCTGTGTAGGGAAAAATTGAGAGGAAATTGGCAAAAACTCCCAAACTGGGAAAATGGCGTTTGAATATCTGGTTTGTAAGTTAGACATCTAGGGAAAATGAAAGTAACTTGGTTGCACATTTGTACAAAACCCTTCCTGATTAGACAATTATACTGAAAGCTGATTGGCTCAGGCCATTCCATGGGCAAGCTACATAAAGAGCTGTGCTGCGGCAGCTCGACCCTTTTTGGCACCCTTTTCTTGCCTTCTCACCCCGTTCCTGCCAGGACCACCGATGAGGAAATGCCTCTCCCGCTGCTCTCCCCCGGAACTTCGATGAGGAAAGAATGCTCTCCCGTCCCAATCCTCAACAAGGAAAAGAACCTGCTCTCCGTCTGATCACCGATGAAGCAAGAGCTGTCTCCTCATGACCACCGAGACAACCAACACAGGTGTTTGCCCCTGGAAGGCAAAAGCGCCTGAGGCTTTTCCTTTCTCCTGTCTCCTCTAGGGTCACGAGGGCCGCAGGAGTCTGCACCTCTCACCTGAGGGTCCCGAGTGAACTGTGTTTAGTATCTGTGTGCACAGCGGCACCGCCAGTCTGAACCTCCAGGCCAGACCGGGAGGCGCATGCCCCACATAGAGTTGGCACCTGAACATGGGGCCCAACAACTCTGTACTATAACTTCTGTGTCAGATATAAATTCTTTTGTATGCTGAATATAAGGACTGAGGCTTTTCTGTTTTACTGCCTGCTGCCTGCTCCAGTCCTGCCAATAGCAAGCTCCCATCTCAGCACTCACATTTCTGCTAACACTTTGAAAACTATTCTGGCATTTTAAATACTATACACAAGAGGCAATTTGGACCTCAGGTCTGAACCTAACCAAGCTGACTGTACTGATAAGGAAGTGTAAGAATTCTTACTATACTTTAAAGAATATCCAGAGTCTTATAATACAAGAAAACATTCATAATGTCCAGGATACAATAAAAAATATTTAGTTATATGAGCTAGCAGAAAATACCAACTTGCATCCGGAAAGTCAACCAACAGACACCAATGTGAGATGACAAAGACATTGGAATTATCTGACTCTTGAAACTAAAAAGAAAGAAAGAAAGAAAAAGAAAGAAAGAAAAGAAAAAGAAAGTGTACCAAATAAGTTGAAAACACAAAGACATACCAAAAGGAAAATTTAGAACTATAAAAATAGCAACAAACCTCCCAAAACGTAAGTACAAATAAAACAAAACAAAACTTTCCCTTGAAAGACTCTGGTGCAGAATGGAGGTGACAGAGGAAAGAAACAAGGCATTTGAAAATAGATCAATAAAAATGATTCAATGTAAGCAACAGAAAAATATTGAAAAAGTGAAAAATAACCCTTAGAGATCTGTGAGGTAATAACAAAATAATCTAGTATTCAGGTCACTAGGGCCCTAGGAAAGGAGAGAAAGTGTTATGCATTAAAAAATTGAAGAAATAAAGGCAAAAATCCTCTAAATCTGGCCAATTATACCTACAGATTCAAGCTCAGTTAATGCCAAATAAGATACATACACATATGAGACAAACTGATGAATTTTTTTAAATGAAATATCCTGAAAGCACCCAGAGAATACACTTGCAGCAACAGACAACAATCATGGAGGTCAGAAGAAAGGAGTGCAGTACTAAAGTTCTGACATCTCCATGCTGGAGACCTAGGAATGTTGGTGGTATAATTATAATCCAAACCAGAGGCTGGAGAAGAGGAAGAGTCAAAGATAGAAATCCAAGATGAAGAGAGAAGACCAATGTCCACCTCAAAATAGCAGACAGGAAACCAAAACGGGAAAATTGCTCCTTCCTTCACCTTTTTGGTCTTTTCAGGCCCTCAGTGGACTTGATGATGGCCACCCACGGGGGGGGGGGGGGCGGCATCTACTTTACTGATGCCACAGATTACAATGCTAATCTCATTTGGAGACACGCCTACAGACACACCAGAAATAATGTTTAATCTGCTCCCCCAACCCTCTCCCTAGCCTTGTCAAGTTGTTGACCCTTACATTAACTCTGCCCCAATTTCTTGTCTTCTACTGGGAAAAGAGTCAAATTTCCCCAGGATTTTCCTGAAAGGAGTTGCTTGCATTCTCACAAAGGTAGAGAAAGTGACCCAGTATCCAGGCATACTTATATTTGAAATATTCTCCTTGGGTCTGCAGCCATACCACTATTCCTTAAAAGGGTACTATCTTTTAATAAGCCTTGTCTATACTCTGTTCCCCCCTGATCTTGGAAAATAAGCAGGGTCGGCTTGGTTAGTCCTTGGATGGGAGACTGCCTGGGAACACCAAGTCCTGCAAGCTAGGGAGAAGGACCTGGCAATTCACTCCTGAAACAATCCACTATTGAAACCCCTATGAATACAGAGGAGCACTGACATAGCAACAGGCATGGTGCAGTGTCAGGAAGTGTACATTGGGTCACTAGGAGTCAGACCTGACTCAATGGCACCTAACAACATTCTCCTTGCATTCAGCAGGTTCTGAGCACTAGAAATCAGACAACCTGTACTATATTTCTAACTTTCTGATCACTGGAGCCAACTAAAGAGGGTTATAAGACAAGCTGAGTTTTTGGTAGAAAAAATAACAGGGACATACAAGGCAAATGGACTTAAATGATAAAATACAGGAAGAAAAACACCATTGAGTTACCTACCTTTTTGGATCAGACTCAGATTTTTCTTTTCTTGCCAATGTTTGGATCTGTTGTGGGACAATTATCCTTGGTTCTTGTTCCCTTGTTAAGAAGAATTTAACAAGGAACTGTGGTGGAGTGGAAGTCAAGAATCAGTTTATACAGTGGAAATAGGGGTGAGCTTGTAAAGAGAGATGGGAAGGATTACGCTCTGAAACAGACCACAAAATAGGCTACTCAAAAGGCGAGTGGGCAACCTAATGCTTGAAGGTGTGTCTGTCTCTACAGATAGTTCCTTATTTGCCCCCTGGGAGTCCAGAAGACATTAGGGTGGGGCAATTGTAGAACTGCTTTTCTTGGGACTCCTGGCTGGATATTGATAGAGGATGAGCTTCCTCATGAAGTGACTCTTGCAAGGATTCCTTACTGCTAGTGACAAGCTTACTGCAATGTGGCTCTGTGATTTTGTTCCCTGGGGCCAAATTTTCCCCACTGCTCATTCCTGAAAGCTCCTTAACAGATTAAGCAGTATACATGTAATAGAACCAGAGTCCTATGCTGTGTCTGGATTTCTACTGTATACTGTTGTTAGGTAGCCAGATAGATATCACTGGGCAAATGGAGGTAAAGGGGTATTAAAAATGGCTCCTGTTTTCTGCCATGAAGAATGAAAATTATGCAAGACAATCTCACAGAACTTTGACACTATCCTAAGGGAGTATTATTATTAGTTTAGGTGTCATTGAATCAGGTCCAATTCATAGCGGCCTTATGAACAACAGAATGAAACACTGCCTGACACTGTACCATGCCTAGCACTATGTCAGTGCTTCTCTGCTATTGATAGGGTTTTCAATGGCAGATTGTTTAGGGAGTGGATTGCCAGGTCCTTCTCTCTAGCCTCCTAATCAAAATCAATAGCTGCCTGAATTCCCAACATTGCAAAACATCTGCCTAGAGACCCATTATTTTGAAAGTACTAGGTAAGACCTTAAACCCTTTTATAAAACAAAGATGCCAGCCATGAGACATTTTCCCCCTCCCTCAAGACCCATATTCCTCTATAAAAATCATATTTGATCTTGAATCTAGGCAATAACTCTCCACTACTGCAATAACTCTCCACTACTGCCCGCCTTCATTTCTCAAAGGTGAACTATCTTTCACAATAAACCTTGGAATCTGCTGTACATAGGGCTGCTATGAGTCAGACTCGACTCAAGGACACCTAACAACATAATTCTTCACTTTAATTTCTGTGTCACACCTACATTCTTTTAAACTCTGAACATAAAGGCCAATGTTGTCATTGCAGTTCACAGGTAATGCCAATAATGGCAGGACCTGTGTCCCCAGCAATATTGTAGGCAGAGAAGAAAATATCAGGGTGACAGTATTGTTTACAGGGGACAGGGTACTCTGAGGGAAGTGTAGAGAAATATATCACAACTTGATTCTAGCCTGAGAATAGGTGTTCTGATCCAAGGGATTAAATTAGAAAGAGCATGAACTAAGAGATATCTCAAACCAGAGCTGCTGTCAGCAGAAAGGGAACTCCTTTCCAAGTAACAGTGGAGTCTGTCTTATTGTGTTCACCCAAAACCAAGAGGACTTCTGAACATTAATGGCAGGAGCAAGAGATAAAGTTTATTTTCCATAAAGGTCCAGATTGTAAATGGTTGCCCTTACTAATATTAGAGGCTACTATTTCAAGAAAGCAGCCACATTTATAAACATTACTCAGATCCATATATTCTGTGCATAAAGTAAGCACTCACATAATGGGACTGTTTAAACAAATATTTCTCTGGTCTCAGATAAAAGAAACTGTCCTTGAATCAACTTGAATATTCAGCTTAATATAAGGCCAAATTCCATATGAAGAACATACACAGGCACGTTTAAAATCTTTAAACATGCAGTGGTATACCTTCTCTAGGAGATTAAGTACGATGCTGGTATATGGTAGGGACATTTCAGAGATTCAGTATTAATATCACCTATTTTCAAGTAATCTAATACTTGTCCAAAAGGGAGTTTTGTACCCATAGTCTTCATGGATGTTTATAATTTATAAGATCTCTGGAAATTCATCATAATCCAGGATTGAATAGATGTTTAATAAATATTGGCTATGATTTCTTAGGAGTTCATTTAGTAGAGTACTTTTGAATCCCTGAAAATGAGAATCAGCAATTACATCAGGATTTCTAAGGGTGAGACCTGACCCTTTTTATATAGTTTAGTTCTCAGATGATTACAATATGCAGTTAAGGTTAAGAACCATTATGTTCTAAACAAGAATAAGAATTAAATATATATGGTAACTATATATCACAATATTGAATCTGAAATTATCAATTACATTTTGTTTGCTTAAGAAATGGGAAAAGGTTGAAAATGAAATCATCATATGTGTGTGTGTGTGTGTGTGTGTGTGTGTGTGTGTGTGTGTGTATGTGTATTTGTATATGCATATATTTGTAGTACTGGAACTTGAACTCAGGGCTTTGTGCATGCTAGATAAGCACTCTACCACTAAGCTGCACCCCTAGCCCATTTTTTATTTTTTTAATTCTAAGATAGGTCTTGATAGTTGTGTGGGCTGCCTTGGGCCTCAAACTTGCAGTCCTCATGTCTATCTCTCAAGTCACTGCAATTACAGATGTGCACCACTATGCCCAGCTTTTCTTATATATTTTTATTGATAATGTGCTCTTTAGAGTGCTCCACCTGGAAATGGATACACACACTTAACCAGAACCAAGACCTTCATTGTAAAGGCAAGAATATGGTGATGGTTTGAGGTGCAGCAAACAAGGAGGGAGGAGGGAGAGTGTACCTCCAATTCCTGCTTTTAGAACCAAGTTCCAGATAATTATTTGCTCCGCATCAAAGAAGTAGATAGGCACTTTCAAGTCCACAGATAATTATGTTGGCTGTCCTCTAACAAGTCATAATCATTTATTTTGAGCCAAGTTGGAAAAGGCTCTAGCATGTAAGATGGAGAGTGGTTGGCCAGGCAGGTCCCTGTCAGTCTTGCCCATTTTCACGTGTGATCTGCAATATGCCAGCCCTGGCTATTGCCGACAGTCTGAGTGGGGCTGGTCTTCAGTGAAACCAGTAAATAGAGATTTTGTGATGTCTATTATCCTAATTAATTAGATGTACTGAGGCGACAGACTCTACACTAGATCATTAGAGGGTGATGTGGTTAAGATTTTTTGGTACATTATTGACTGAATTTTTAATCCGACTTAAATCCATAGTGCTGAATGAAAGAACTCCCCCCCATAGCATCCCTGTGCCCCTCATTGTTCTCCTGTAAGGGAAATCTGGAAAGTGTATTCTTTACAAATAGATATCAGGATTGGGAATGGGTCAGATTGTTAGAGAAACAATTCTCCTCCAGACCTGTGCCATACAGTCTGGTGCTGCCATCAGTGAAGTCAGCGTCATGGCAGCAAGCTGTGTTCCATGAAAGGAACCATGGTGATACTCAGTACAAACTTCAGGAGCAGTTGTCACTTCTTGACAGGGCATTCTAATTCCTTCGCCAATATCAACTACTCTTTCTTCCTTACTAATGAAAGCCCAGGTCTGGCCAGTGAGACATGAGCTGGGGGCTTCTGAGAAAGATGCTTTTCTGGCTGAGGAACCACATCTTCTGTGTCCCTGTTTGCTTTCTTTCTGTGTATAAAAGTGACATGATGTCTACACCCAGAATAGCCATTTTGGAAAAGTGAATGAAAGGTACGTTGACAAAAAAGTACTGATAATTTCAGAGACTTCAGTCTTGATGTTTTTGAATGCTTCAAATAATATCTGGGACATCTTATTCCGACTTTTCATTAGGCTAATAAAACTCTACTATTTTCATAGTGGTAAGGGTAATGTGTCAAGCGGATCTATTATGAGGGTACATTTCTGAAATGAAACTGGGACAAGGAAATTGTTTAAATAACTACTCATAAAACTAAGAACAAAAAAACATAAACCAGTTCAGAGCTAAGTGAATCACTGAAGTAGTTGGCAGTCTGAAAATACCTAGAAGGAAGAAAAAGATGAAGCAAGAGATGAAAAAGGGGTTGGCAAAGACAAAGCAAGACATGGATAGGCCAACATATGATTTATATATTAAAGATCTCTTCTCACTACATGTCTTTGTGTCCCTCTCTTTGTTCCGAGTATATTTTTAAAGACAGAAAACTGCAATGGATAGGCAAAGCTAATACATAAGCAAGGATATGAGGAATAGCAAACCTAATGTATTTTATCTTTTAGATAAGCTTGCCAAAAAGGGTTAGAAAAATAATTTTTAAAAACGAATGTTTTAAAATCCTAAGAAAAATAATTACAAAAGCTTGTGACTAGAGGATCCATATTATTTTAAAGTAAAATAAATAGCTCATCTGAAAAAAAAACACAAAGTTGGGAAATCAATGGAAAATCAAGAGAATTTTTTGAAGGGAAGACCCCAATTTTTTGATATCAATATAAAATATAAAACCAACACTGCTCACAGATGAAATATTCTGTTTGGGGAAGTTAATATATTTACAATCATCTAAAATATTCAAACCCATGCCATTGTCTGTAGAGGAGATTCAGGAAAGACATATATGACTGGTTTAAGTGATTTTCAAGTCCCAGATACCTTTGAGTTTAGAACCTAGCATGACCACTTGGAGTGACATTTTGGGAAGTGGTTTTCAATGGTCTAATCCTAGCACTACTTTTGTAGCTATGAAAAGAGTAGATATGGTGTGAACTTCCAATTTACAAAACCAAGCTGCATTTTCTAACCCCCTCTGTGACAGTCATCTAAAAGTATTGCACATACCAGATATATTGAATTATTGTCAAAGGTACCACTTTTCAATAGTCCCCCAAATATATCCTATAAATTTAGGCTTATAGCTCTTCTTTTCTCTCTCTACTTTTGTTGTGTTTTTAGTCTTTTTTATTATAAGGATCCACTTTCACACATATCTGTGTAAATATCCCACATTCCAGCTTAGATGGTTGTTTCTATACATTCTATTGATTGTCAATCATATGAACGTCTTAACTATATTGGCTATAAAAAAAGAAAGAAGAAGAAACTATCATTTGTTTTTAAAATTCTTCCTGTTACTCTCTCCCTGTGTGAGCCACATAGTGCCATAGTGCTTTCTGCAGAGCAGTCATATGATAATGCCTGGAGAACTGTTATCTTTAGGAAATGAAATCCAACCTCCAAATCTTTGAATGAGACCTGGTTTACCGCCCTGGTGATTCATTAAGATATGTACACATAAGCCAAACCAAAGCAGTGAGATGTGAGGAGACATTTCCTGGGGAGTTATAAGCAGGAATAGGTGATATAAATGTGCAGGGTCTGCAGTTTACAAAAAGAATTCCTGGCTCCAAAAGGGGAAGTTATTAAACCTGGAAGTGAAGACAGCTGGGCAGAACTACTGACAAGTTCAGTGTCAGTGACAGTGGTGTGAACCTCTACATGAAGTATCAGTTGGGTTTGAAGATTCTGTGAGTAACCAGAGGTACCCTAACAGATGCGACGATTCAAACAAACCCAAAGAATGCACTCGGCAGAACTTTAAAGAACTTTTGATTTTTATTAATCTCTACTTAGTATTTTTCCCCTACCTCTCCTTCTTAGCATTTTCTTCCTTGTTTCCTTTGTAAATATTTCCCAAATAAGATGTGGTTTGCAAATATGTGTACCAACCTTTTGTTCACATTATTTCTTCTATTTTAGAGTCCCTCAGTGATCTTTTTTATTAAACAGAAAATATCTTTTTCCTCTTTGGAATCCCTGTCTTTCCTCTAGGCTTCATTTTTGCATTATCAGTGGCATAAAATATTAGTAACATACCTAGTATAACACATATTTTTTCACATCATATTATTTATGTTTGCCTTTCTTAAACTTTAGAGACTATAGTTTATGACCCTCAAACTCAATCAAGTGAATTGGTAAATCATAAATAAAAATGAATGTACGATAGTTATTAATCCTTATAAAGTAACGTCAGTTTACCACAAGTAGCTCTGTAATTAGAAAGTAGTGTTCACTTTTGACTGTCCAATAAAATTTGATTCATTTCCCATCTGTAAATCCATCTTTGATCTTTTTTTATACAAGACACATTTTTTCAGCAACACATTATAGCATAGACACACTATATTAGACTTCTCAAAGAAGTTTAATATTTTTTAAATGCCAGTATTTTGTCTACATGCATGAGTATATCAATTCCTAATTTTTTTTTTACTTAGGAAGGTTGTGATGTATAAACATTTTACAAATCCGACCTCAAAATACAATGATGTGAATAATCTGTGCTTTAATGCAAAAATGAATCATTAATTTGCTTAGTTTCTCAGATAACATGTTTATTAGACATTTCTGTGTCAATAATTTCTAAAGATTATAACATTTAACCTGGAAATGAAGTTAATATCAATTCTATTCATGGGAATATATTTTGGAATTTTTCAACAACTTTGAGTATGATAAATGCCACTGTCTTTAAATTGTGCTTGGAGCAAAGACAAAGAAACATCAGCTTATTGTTTCCAAATAATAAGACATTTAATGAGACAATGCTATTGTAACATTATTTTAATGCTATTACCATAATGTTAAATATTCTTACTTTTGCGTCTGTTACTGAAGCTCAATACATCATTAGCTATTTTCACTTGACTTGGATTTAAATATTAAATTTTTAATTTGAGCCCCAGGACAAACTCTAATAAATAAAGATCAGCATTTAGATTTTTTTTCCTATCAATCACAATTTTTCAATCTGGTATGACTTATCATGAGATCTGTATTTAAGATGGTCTTTTGAAAATAAAAAAATAATTATTACTGCATCAAAGAGGGGATAAAAATCACTGACATTCTGAAGGAATATGTGTTTTGATTATGGCTCCCACCTATTTTCTTTTTTATTATAAAGTGGTAATTTATACTATCATTAGAAATATACATTTATATATAAAGTTTTGCACTCAAATCTCTCTATTTTTATCACTTATGACTAAAGACCACAAATTAAATTAAAAACTCTATAGAATATATCCTCATTTCAGAAGCATATGTATATATACATATATATTTGTAGAACAATCCACTGTTTTAAATGTGATTCTGACTTTAAAAATGCTATTTATAATTCTATGACAGAGAAATAACCTCAACCTTTAATGACATTAAAATGATGCGCAAAATTTTGTGTTTGATTGTGTCTCACCTTGTGCAGATGAAATTAAGCAACATCATGGAAAACTTTTTTCAAGAAGAAAATCTTGTAAACTAAACCATGAGGATGCAGGGGTATATTTGCTATTTCTGGGTCTTTGTATTTAACAAAAATTCCTGTTGATTAAATATAGTCGTGTTCTTCACCAAGAAACTAGTAGTCCTAAATTAGGACCTCAAAACATTTCAATACACAACAGTCAAACCATTCTTCATCCTTTTCTCTTGTCAAAACACTCTCATTTCTTGCTAATGGCATCAAAAGGCCACAAATTTAGACATAATACTTAGTCACAGTGTTGTCATCTTTCTCAATAGAATAGTTCTTCTAAACATTTTCTGAATCAGAATGAGGTCCATAAAGAATCAGGTTGCATTATATTCATGTCTCTTTATTGTGCCAATCCATAATGGCTAAAAATGTGTTATGAATGTCATATGTACAATTTAAACCCGAAGTTACAATTAACAATAGGTTGTTTTGCTGACTTCCAGTTTCCTGAAGCACAAAATCTCTAAACCAGCAGATGAAACTTCAGCACCATTTGTTTCTATACCTCAAACTTCTAGTTTGAAAGTCAAGTACATTGACCAG
Organism: Pedetes capensis; assembly: GCA_007922755.1. Classification (NCBI taxonomy): domain Eukaryota; kingdom Metazoa; phylum Chordata; class Mammalia; order Rodentia; family Pedetidae; genus Pedetes; species Pedetes capensis. The sequence continues at coordinate 24,304 of VMDO01010414.1, forward strand.
AAAACTATTTTATGAGACTTGTAAGTTTTCTTTTCATTCTCAAGCCCACTGATTCTGATATATTAAAAGCAGGCAGAATGACCACATTTTAATTTATATGTAAATAACCAATTTCAAAGCTTTACTAATAATTGTATTTTCCCTGGGAAGATCCCAATGCATCAAAATAAAAAAGAATAAAAATTCATTTCACTTAAAAGGGAACAGATGAAGACCGAGGAAATAAAATAATGAAAAGCAAAGTAAAGAATTATATACTTGGAATAAATCTAAAAAACAAAATATTTAAACTTAATCATAGTTTTGAAGGAAATTGGATAAGTATGTTTGCATTTAGTGATTTAAAAAAAAACTTAGAGAATACTCATTCTACTAATGATTCTAATACACTTATAGAGTAAGCAGCAGTTAAGCAAATGTTTACCCTGTGCTCAAAACCAAAATTTTTGTCAAGTTTATGTGTAAAATAAGTGTGAGGTTTCCATTCATTCTCTGAAATGAGTTTGAAATAAAAGAAAGCTAATTTCCAGTATATTTCAGTGCCGTAAACATTTACTTAACATGGGTGGTTAGAAAGCTTCTTAGCTGTTTTCAAGAAGGAAACAAAGGTGGGTGTAGATTATAAATGATGGGCAACTTTTGAGAACAGAGAATAGATTTCTTTTGTTAGAGATTTGTATCTTAATCAATTTTTTCTTTCCTTTCTTTTCTTTTCCCCCCCAATACTCAGGGGTTAAACCTAGAGCCTTGCATGTGCTGGGCAAGTGTTTTACCACTGAGGTCCATCTCTAGCCCCCCTTTGCCTTTCTACTTTGAGACAAGGTCTTGCTAAATTGTGCAGGCTGCCTCTGGCTTTGAACTCGCAATCCTTCTGCCTCATTCTCTTGAATCGCTGGGACTGCAGGTAAGTACCACAGTGCCTGGGTCTATCATATTTTCCATAATTAACTAGATTAAATTTATTCTCTCATGAAATTGTCAGTGAAATAGATAATCGTGTATTCCATCAATTGTGTTCCTTGTGAAACTATGAGCTATGTTAAGCATGTACTCTGTAATGGTTGAGTATATGTGCATCACCACAAAATCCCCAGTCATTTTATGCTAAAAGAGCCTATAACTCATTTTATCAAAGCCTTTTTTTATTATTTTAAAAGAAAATAAAGCTTTGTGCTTGGGATTTGTTTGGTCCTGGAAGCAACAGGTATATATATAATCAAATTGAATAAAGAATGACAAGGAATATACAGCCAAGTTTGTAATTTCTTTTACAAGGGTATTGTTTTCCTAAAAGAGTAACATTCCTTTTATTAAAAAATTAAATGTATTCATTTATTATTTTCCACATATTTCGATGAAACAAATATTTATTGCTAATGTGTGCTCAAAATCCTTGTCTAGATGCATAAAATTAATTCTTCCCAACTAATTAGGCAAATTCTCATTTTCCACTACCCATCTGATATCATAAACAGGATACTTGGTGAAGGACAAGAATCACTACTGAAGAATAATGATTGTGTAGAGTGAGGGACACTATGTTGACCTTGAAAAAATACAGCCACCAATGGCAAGGTGAGGGCCTAGAGCTTCTGCAAAGTGTATATATTTTAGGGAGTCATATTTGGGACAATACATGCTGGATAGTAGTGATATAGGAGAAGTTACATGCTGAGTGTTCTCATTAATAATGTCCATGAATCTACGTACATTTTTAAACACTCTGTTCTGTTTTGTTTTATTTTATTTTAGTTTGGATGTCTCTATACAATTTCTGATTTGTAGGGCTAAGTATACCTATTTATTCCAAGGTAATTGTATAAGGTTCATTTCTTGCTAATATTTTCTAGTATGTCAGTATTCCTAACTGTGCATTTGCTTGTTCTTACAGAGTTCTTTTTCACTACTTTAAGCCACTCACTCCACTCTGTCTGTTGAAATCATAGCTGTTAATTCCATATTATTTCTCCATGCCTCTTGAAAATTCAGCATATAACTAGTAACCTTCTGTCCTCTAGAAGACAGATTTATTGTCAATTAGACTGCAAATGTATCTAAATATCCACAAACAAGCCTCTGGCTTCGTAAGACAGTAAGTTAGGAATTTCACAGCCATGCCACCAAATTTCTTATAGAGTTTTGAAAATGCTATATACAAAAATCTCTAGCAAGATACAAAGGCAAATGCAATTTGCTTTGACCCATTTCGTTGGACTTGTTTTCTCATGTAAAACACATTTTCCTTCTTTCCTGCTGCAAGATATGGTACAAAAGTCTCTAAGACAGCTAGACATACACCTATACTGTCAAAGATGTCCACAAAGCAAAATTTGAGACCAAATGGAAAGAGCAAGTTATTTATACCTCAATGTCTGGATATAGCAATGGCAGAGAAGTCTCCAAAGTTATCTCAGCATTAGGAACAGAGCTTTTCTATGTGACTAAAAGAAAATTAGATTCTAAATTAATACTTTGATAAAAATATGATGCTCTCCTAGGAAAACTGAAACTCTGTGAAGAAATTTAATCAACTTAATCCCATTAAATTCAAGAAAGATTATCCTTTTACACAAAACAATCTTAAAATTTTAAGAGTAACTTTAAAAAACTTTTCTTCATGTAAAATGATTTGTTGATATATATCTGATAGGCATTGGAAGGGTATAATTTATACATGTTCAATTTCATGGTTAAAATAAATCCTGGAAACTATGTAATATTGTGTCATTTCCAGATGATCAAAGAAAATATAAAAATCAAACAAAACCACACATCACAGTATTATTCAGAGTTTAAACAATTTACAGTTGAACATCAAGAACATCAATTTGTAAAGTTCATTTCTCTAACTTTCCTTCTAGATAATAACTTTATTTCATCTTTATCAAAGTCATGTCTTCATTATAATTAGCCCTCTATTAATAACAACACAGATTAATGTTTGTGGAGTCCTGATTTATTTTTTCCTTTGCTTTTATGTTTGATAATCTTTGTGCATATGAATTTTCTACCACATTGCAACAGGCAAGCTTTGGTTCAATTTTCTTTTCCTACACAAAGGAAGATTTTAAGTGCGGAATCTTAGCTACTAGGTCCTGCATTGCCATTTTATTTTTCTCTCCTTGGGTGGATTTATTGAAAGGACGGGGAGACAAGGGCAGGGTTAGAAAAGGAAGGAATGAGAGGGAAGAAGGGAAAAGTTCTCAGCTATGTTGAATCTTGATTCACGACTTTGCCTCCATTCATGGTTGGTGTTCCAGAACTTTTCCTCGAACGCCCTTGTTTTTCTCCAATTTCATGTAGCGATGGTTCTCTGTACATACACACTGGAAAGCAAAACCACAATAATTACTTATGATAACCTAGGTAAATTTGGCTTAAATAACCTTCTGAAATTTGATATTAGAATATTCTTCACTGTCACTCTATCGTGAAAGAGTTTTAACTACTTTGGTGGATATATGGCACATGGTTCTCTTCCACTTCTATCAATCACAACATTTTAGTTTTCCTAAACTGAATACCGGCTGGGATTTAGCTCAGTTTGTAGAGTGCTGCTCTGCAGTCTCTGAGGTCCTGAGTTCAATTCCCAGCACCGCAAAATGGGAGAAGGACGTGGCAACCCACCCCCAAGGCAATCCTGAAACAGTCAGCCATTGAAAACCCTATAAGGGTCAGTATAAGTTGGACTAGACTCAATGGCACCTGACAACAACAAACTGAAGACATATAAATTGTTTCTGCTTTCTGATAGACAAGTCTTGAGTTTTCATAGATCCCCTTACCTATATAGCACAATATTCACTGAGATAGAAGAGAAATTGTAGGTATAGCATTTAAAGGTAGGAATAGGTATTTTTCTTTCTGGGTCCTTACTCTGTGGTCTAATTTGGGAAGGGAAAAATATTTATTGACATGCTCCTAATCTTTAACCTACTATCAGAATTATGACATTTTTGTGCCAAACTGAATTTTTAATTCCAATTTTAGGATATCCTATGTAAGAAATGATAATGGGCCAGAGGACATAAAAGTGGGGAAAAAGAGAATCAATTTCCCTGATGGCCCCAGATTTCCTTTGCCTAAAATGAAGAACAAAGTCCATGAATTTTTAATTATTCACCAATAGGAAAAGTGATTATACAACCATGAGATTTCAGTTCATATCTATATAAGCAGTTCCTTTTCCTCTCTATTGTTTTGTCTAGCTCTAAAGTTCAGTCATCTGTGAACTATTACGCCTGTTGCTCAGTTATTGCTTAGAAAAAACGTTTCCAATTCATAGTTAGTCTCATAAGACAGGGCCAATCAGCATATTGAATACATTAATTCAACTTCTGTTGTGAGAGAGGCAAATGTGAGAGCATACCACATATTTCACGTAGGTATCAGGAGTTACTTTCATCCTTGATTTAGGAATAAATAGTTAAGAATCTTTAGTCAGTCATCACTACATAGGTTTAATAATTTGTGTTTTATTTCTAACAACAAATAGCTTTCTCCCTGGGGAGTGAATGGATAAGAGTACAAATTTGAGAGTCATAACACTCAGCTTTTTACTAGCTTTGTCAATAGTTACATTTTCATAACTGAAAAATGGCATTTTTATGAGGATTAAGTGTCTAACACAAAGTGAGCACTTCAAGATATTTAAGAAAATTAAGGAACTGATCTATTTGTAAGAATTTGGATAAAAATTTCAGAGAACATAGTGATAAACACTTTTGGCCTAAGATGTTCCACCAAATCCAAAAACTAGACTGAGACAGTTGGGAATACACGGAAGGCTTTCCTGAGACAGTTCAGTGACAAGGAACCAAGTTTCTTCTAATATACTTAGTACCAGAACTTCTTAACCATCAGCATGCACCATAATTACCTAGGAATATTGTTATAATGCAGGTTATGATTCAGAAGCTCTGTGGTGAGTTTGAGATTCTGCATTTTTAATAAGCTCCCAGGTGATGTTGATGCTGGTAAGACCTAGACCACACTCTGAGTGATACAAAATGCAGTTAAAAATATATTTGTTAAGGGTCTTATATAAAGTTACTACACACATATATTTTTGAATGAGATTTAAAAATATGTGAATGACTGCATTGGCTGGCTTTTCTAACATCCCCAAAGAACTAAATGCCTTTGACTGAAGTAGCAGATTATACATAGCTAACTAGCTTACAGAGTTGATGTTGACATTTTCAAATGGTACCAAGTAGATAATTCAACTTTTTAAAAAATTCAAACAAAAACAAAACAAAAACTCAGAAGATCCTTATGGAATCTTGAAGTTCTTTAAGCCTAATTGCTCATAGCTATATTTCTGTTGTGAGCAAAATACCCAAACCTCCAAAATGAAAGCACACTGCCATTTATGCAAAATATAGCCACTTATGTATAACCAGTTAATGCAAAGGGGAAATCAGAAGATGTAATGAAGTGATTCAGTTGGAAAGCTATGCATAGGATACTAAAGAGCAGTTTTTTCAAGTTTATCCACTAATCACCTGTGAAAACCCATTCATTCTCAGGCAACAACACACCTCTCTCTCTCTCTCCCTCTCACTTTTAGTATACAGAATATATTTTTTGACCCACAAATTTTTCAAATATCATTTTGGAAACACTTGAAGAGTGTTACTTTCTAATTTCCAGTAAACAATATATTCTTATAATTTTTGTGGCTGAGTTTCAGAGTAGTGATTTCTCTTTTTAGTTTCTTTATGTCATAGATTCTACTGAAGACATTCACTTGGGACCTTTATTTTTACTTTTATTTCTTCACTACTTCTCACACATAAAGCAATTCATTTGTGACAACACAGATGTTCTCATTATAATTACTACTGCAGATAACATCTCCAATAATTTAATTCTGCTGGCCATCCTTGGGATTGAGTACTCTGGGGAGTTTCCAAATTGATATCTGAAATCTTGCAGTTTCAAAATGAACAAAACTCACCAGTGCCATAGAAAAATGTATAATTTGCTCTTTTTCTAGGACAATTCAATCACTAGCTTATTATTATTTCCATTAAATGGAGTAAAGAAATTCAGGGTTTTGAGAAAGCAGTTCACATCCCAGTGGGAAAATGAAGGGTGATTGGTGCGTTTTCCAATTTGCTGATAACAACTGTCTCCCATTACCCAATGAATCAAATAGGTATTTGCATTTCTGCACTCTTGTTTACAAAAATAATAAGATATTTAGACAAAACTTAGGTCATTCTAGGAACAAGAGAGGGAGAGGGAGAGAGAGTTTGAGAGAGAGAGAGAGAGAGAGAGAGAGAGAGAGAGAGAAGTTTGCAAAAGCTTTCTCAAACCAATAGGTTAAATTTAATTTCTTGGGCTTTAATTTTCATTCTTACTTATAGGCCATGGGGTTCAGTAATATATCTAACAGAAAAGGTAACAGATAAAGCGATATGAACCTTGCCCAAATTTTAGAATTAAAATGTAATTAAAAGTGTATAATGACAAAGAAAGGATAAAGTATTTTTCTTAATATAACTCCCTTTAATAGTTGTGTTAACCCTCTGTGAAATTCTAAATGTTCAAAATAACGATGAAACAAAACACAAGAAAAAAAGGAATGCATGAAGTGTTCTACAAATTACATTGTAAGTCCAAAATGTAAATAAAAAGCACTGTAATGTATACAACAACTACAGTGATAATCTCTTAAATAAGTTTGTCATTTGGAGTATTCACAGACATTTTAAATTGATTAACTCATTTGCTAATTATAATAACCCTGTGAATATTGTAGGTAAGAAATTACCATCTTCTTTTTTTAATATACAGGAAATTGAATGATTTCCCTGAAGTCAGATGGCAAGCAGTGGCAGAGCAAGGATGAGAATGTCAGGTTTCAAAGTCCTAGTCAAAAGTTCTTAATAAAGTCAAGAAAGCCATAATTCATCAAATAAACAAGGTACAAATGACTAACTTGTATAACACAATGCTTAAATTATTATGACCATATATTAATTGGTACTTAAGTTGGCTTTAAGTTTACTAACTATTCCTAATGTCATTAAGAAATGATGATGAAAACAAATATAGGGGGACTATTATCAAAAACCAAACAGAACTGAAACAACAACAACAACAAAAAAAATAGAAAATAAGTGTTGACAAGTATGTGGAAAAACTGAAACCCTCATGCACTGTCATTTGGAATGTGAAATGGTGAGGCCACTGCAGAAAATGATATAAGGATTCCTTAAAAATTGAACATAGCTTTACCATATGATTCAACAATTCCACCTCTGGGAATGAAGAAATGAAGGAAAGCAGTAGAACACATATTACCTGTATTTGTACCCTCATGTTCATAACAGCATTATTTTACCACAGCCAAATAATGGATATACCAAGGTTTCCATTCACAAATCAATGGATAAATATAATGAGTTATATAAATACATTGCAATATTGTTCAGCCTTGGAAAGGAAGGAAATACTGATATATGTTACAACATGGAAGAAACAGTGCTAACTGAAATAGAGTAGTTAGCAAAGGCCAAATGTTATATGATTCCACTTATGTGAGAAACTTAACAGTAGTCAAAACCACAAAGACATAAAGTAGAATGGCAGTTGCCAGGGGCCAGGAGGAGGGGGATGGACAGTCAATTCTTAGTGAGTCAGTTTCTGTTATGCAAAATGAAGCCAGTTCTGGAGATGGTGGGGATGGTTGTACAATAGTGTGAATGTATTTAATAGCACTGAAATGTACATTTCAAAATAATTAAAGTGGTACAGTGTATGCCATTATGTTTTCCCACAATTTAAAACAAATAGATTTCTCCTGCATGCAAGTTATAAATAAAGAAGTGAAATACTTAAGCCACAATTGTCTTATTTGTATATAGAGAGTCAACAATTTATCAGTAGTCAAAAAGTATTAATCTTAGGAGAGTTGAGATATAACAGAGAGTACAGGGTTGAGGAGGGAATGGAAGAAACTGGTGAGAACATCCTAGAACTGCACTGCTGAATAGAGCATCCACTTAGGCATTTAAAGGTACTGAGGAGTTAAAATGTACATGGTCCTAATTCAGATGTTCTGTGAGTACAAAAATAAACAAAGAACAAAAACACAGAAAAGAATATGGAAATAGTGAGGGATAAACCTGACTGCATAAGTTGTATCAGACCTTGTTGAATTCCAGGCAACCAAATTTAAACCATGATCATCACATATATATATATATATATATATATATATATATATTATATTATATAATATATACATATATATATTATATAATATATATTAAGAAATTATATATATATGAATATATTAAATTAAGAAAAATGTTATATATATGTATGTATATATGTGTATATATGTATGTATATATATGTGTGTGTGTATATATATATATATATATATTTATATATATATATATTCAGCCTAAATTTAATAGTAATGAAAGTTAATAATATGTCCATCAAATATATGAGCGTACAGGCTAAAATCTAATAATTCAATCTCTTTATCAAAAAATGCCTACATTTACATGATTATGAATATAGTCAGTTTAGTCAGGAATAACCAATTAAAGTGAATCTCCGAGCACAAAGTTCATAAGAAAGGCACTTGAAGTTATAAATTGTTCTAGTACCTTGCAAACTCAATCTCAACTTCTTAAGAGCAAATCCAGCTGAAGATCTATTATATAAATGGGGTTCCCTGCTTATCTAATATGCCCACTCTAAGTACTGTAATGCCTGTAGCCGTACCACTGTGGTGTCTGATCTGGTCGAATCTCAGAAGCTAAGCAAGATCAGGCGAGGTTAGTACTTGGATGGGAGACCACCAGGGAACATCAGGTGCTTTAGGCTTAGGAGACTAACCTGCAACCCACTCCCAAAAAACAATCAGCCACTGAAAACCCAATGAATAGCAGAAAAGCACTGACAATATTGTTTCATCTCTTGTACATACAATCACTATGAGTTGTACACCGACTCGACAGCATCACCATCACTAACAAGAAGTGCTATAGTTTTGGCTGCAATTGAGAGGTGATATTCACTTGGTCATGCTAACTAATAAATCCTTTTGTTTTGGAAGGAGCTTAACTTAGCACTTAAGAAGCCTAAACAAACAAGAAACATTAGATCAAGAATTACTAATCCCACATACAAAATGAGAATCCATATACTTTATGGTAAAAATTAATCATAGTTTTACACAACTGTCAGTATGAGGATTTTGATTTTTCTTATTAATCTCCAATCACACACTACTAAGTAATTGGAAGAACCTTTAACAACCATGGGTAGGGATCTGTGTAGGCTCTTATCTTCAGTGGTTATATGAACTCTAAAGCACTTCTATGGTAATTCTCAAATTATTCCTATCCTACACCAGAATTAAGTTTCTCTCTTCCTAATAATCAGGTGGGGCTGGGATTTAGCTCAGTTGGTATAGCACTGCTCTGCAGTCTCTCAGGTCCCTGGTTCGATTCCCAGCACCGCAAAAATGGGAGAAGGATGTGGCAATCCACTCCTGAGGCAATCTCGAAACAATGAAGGTCACTATGAGTAGGACATGACTCGACAGCACCTATCAACAACAACAATAATCAGATCCTCCAATCTTTTGATTTGCAGTAGCTCAAAGTACAATATTTAAGGAGAAAGCATTTCTATCATATTCTGTTATAATGAAATATTATTTTATTAGGAACAGATTTATTTTATTTTATAAGCCTCTAGAATTGCACTATCTATCTTTTTATTCCTGAATGTTTTTCCTTATTCTTTTGGTGTTAGGCATTCTGGCCCACTTCAGCTATGAGAACAAAACGTGAAATCCTAATTCTTTTGATAATTTTTTTTTAGAAACATGGATGCAATGGCAGGGCCCACATGGTAATTTGAAACAAATCTTCTGATTTAGGCAACCTGTACTGTTAGTAAATAACTGTGTCTGACTCAGGACATCGTGGTCTCCAATTGAGATAGAGATTTTATTTTCAACAGGTACTATTTGATAGACAGTAGTTGGTAGGGTGTTGATTTCCAACTGTGTTTTATTCTAATGGCATTTTAAACAATTTTTTCAACAAAGTTTCAATGCCCAAATTTCAAAGGATGATCCTTGTCCTGAGGATGCAATACCTGAATGATTACAAATGTTATTTCCTTTTCATCTGGCTCTTCTGGCTTGTCCTTGATCAAGTTATTTCTCTTCTTTCTACCCACTTGGCTGGTATATAAAGTGGGAAAATAAATATTTGCTCTTTTTTTTAACCCACAAGATATTTTATGACAAAACACCAGTGTTCCTCAAACACATTTTATCATAGCAGTTTTGGATAAATGGCAAAAGCAGGAAATCCTTTGAAAGAAAGCATTTCTATTTGGTTCTTTAGTGGCATGTCTTCAGATCAAAGCATCCTCTTATCCTAGTTCCTTCCTTTCTGTATTTCCCCTATTCGGATTTGTGTTTCAATTACTCCCTCCTCCTCCTCTTCCTCTAGATATATTTTTCTATTCATATAGTTAATTTTTCTAGATCTGTTGTGGATTGAAGCACAGCAGTCCAGTCCAACTTTCTAAAGAAAATGAGCTAAAGAGATTTGATAATATTGTATTTGTCCTTATTTTCAGACATAATGGCAAACACAGGTTTCTAATAAAATAACTCATATTGTGTACTACCTTAAGGAATAGCATTTGCTGAGAATTTCTAGTTTAGTCGTTTAACATGACCTAAACAAACTTGTGAGGCAGACACTAGTTACTAGGAATTTGGCATTGTGAAGGTTATCATATCTGCAACTATCACCATGTATCTACAGGAAGCTTTACAGTTGTGGTATCACAAACAGAATGCTACATTTGGTCATAACAAGACCAAAAGCTATCCAATTTGTGATAATGTGCAGTATTTACTCTGCTTACACTTTGCTTTGTTTTTAAATGAAAGGTGATGTCCTTACAAAGATGAAATAACTAACATATATACCATTGGGCTTCTCTTCTAGAAAAAAACCATTCTGGGATTGTTGTTGTCGTTAGGTGCCATAGAGTCGGTATCCGACTCATAGTAACCCTCATAGGGTTTTCAATGGCTGAGTGCTTCGGGATTGCCTTGGGAGTGGATTGCCAGGCCCTTCTCCCATTTTTGTGGTGCTGGGAATTGAACTTGGGGCCTCAGAGACTGCAGCTCAGCGCTCTACCCACTGAGCTAAATCCCAGCTAAATCCAACAAAATCTGGGATTAGGCATGGGTTTTTCCAGAGAAGCTTTCCATTTAATATTTTTCTACTATAATATTTTTCACTGGTACCTGTTTTGCAAACAGTTATTAATATCTGCACGCTTTCTTTGCCATTATGGTAGCATAGATTTCTTGCTTATAAGAACTTCAAACATTCAGTAATCAGTTTTATTTTAGTTGTAACTTTCCCATAGAAAATTGAAAGTAAAATAATAACTTTTTAAAAAGTATGATGCCACAGTCCAACTGTAGCCTAGGATCCAGGGTTTCCCAAAGGTGGGTGAGGAGTCCATGGCAGTGGGTAACAGAAACACAACAGCTCACAGGCAATGTGGATCTGTTCCATTTATTTTTTAGACAGCACAATGTTTTATACAATTTTTTAGGCTTAGGTAAAGCAAGCAGTAAAAATAGCACATGTAGTTACTCATGAAACAAAGTTTCACCAGCACCTGTTAATCATAACAACCCACAGTTAAAAATATAAACTTTTTTTTATCTCCAGACACCAAATACTTGGAAGGTTTCTTTCTTTTTAGGCTTTTTATAAATGATAAACTGTAATAGGGTATTTGAACTCTATCCTTATTGAACAACAGCCTTTACTGTTTTTCTCTAACTGAGAACCAAGGTTTGTAGATAAGCAAACCTCCCCATGTTGTGTATCCACTGTTTTCCCCAGGTGGGAGCCAAGGTTGGCCTTTGGACAGATAAGCACCTCCATGTTAAATTGTCAAGGAGGCTTTTGTGCTGTGGGAACGGGCCTGTGCATTCTTTTGATTGATCTATACTTTTTTGTAAACCTTAGCTATCATAGTTGGGGACACTTCAGTCCAAGTAGGGGCTAACAACTCAGCCTGCTGCAGCTGAAGCATAAATTACTTAACACTTGAGTTCCAGGGTGGAAATTGCTGATCAGCTTTAACTAGAATAATATCCACATATCCCTTACAATTGGTGGTCATTACTTCTAATTAATTTACAAATTCTCCCAGTCATGTCATTCTTTCAGCATTTGTTTCATTAGAGTTTAATAGAGTATTAGTTATAAGTGTTAGTCCCAAACATGAAGTAATTATGTACATAATAATTAGAAGCAGTAATCCTATTTCTAGAAAGCAAAAAGCACATATTACTTTTATCCATTCCCAACCATTTCTTGGAAGATGAGTTCCTTGAACCCCTCTTCCCCATATCCAGACCTTGTCAGACAATATGGTTAGAAATGGCTGTGGCAGTATGAAAACATAAAACTCAGGAGTTGCTGTCATTTATACCGCAGGTAGCTAAGATAAACAAGCTTGCAGGTATTCACCTATCTGTCTCTTCCTGCTAGGTAGTAGTAGACATTCTCATAATAATAGGTAATACTGAATACTTATGATATGCCTACCCTTTACCTACACTGTTTCTCAAATGACTCTAAATGAAATACTTTCTTTATTCTATTTTTCAACTGAGTAAATTGAGAAGGAAAGAAGGTAGATGGTTCAAAGTAGTATATCCACAGAGGACAGAGTCAGCATTTAAATCTGTATATAATCAACTCCAGCTTCCCTGCTCTAAATTCATAGCCAAATGTTGAATATGTATACAAAAAATTCCAAAACTGTGTTTACTGGTCTTGAATAGGAAACTTGGTTCCAGCACGCTGTTGCTGGAATCCTACAACCTTTCTGTAAGCAATTCCCTCTCCCATTCTTCCCAACTGAATTATTCTATACTTTCTCTCTCTCCCTCTCTTTTTTTTTCTTAAACATCAAAGACTACTTCAGTTGTTCCTCATATTCAGGTACAGATCAACTCCAAACATCAGTAGTGCCTGGTCTAAGCAATTATCTCTGGTTTAAAAATGTCATTGATAAGCAGCAGACACAATGAGATATATCATGTTTGTACATGAAACTGCCTGTACAGCATTCCTACTTGGATTTATCAGCACCTCAAACCTATCACATTAAATGTTGTTGTTGTTAGGTCCTGTCGAATAGAGTCCAACTCATAGCAACCCTATGTACAGCAGATCGAAACACTTGCTGATTCTGTGCCAGACCAACGATCTTATTCATGTTTAACCCCGTGGTTGCAGACACTGTGTCAATCCATCTGGTGGAGGGTTTTCCTCTTTTGTGTTGACCTGCCACTCTCCCAACATGATGTCCTTCTCCAGGGATTGATCTCTCCTGACTATGTGTCTGAAATATGTAAGACGTAGTCTGACCATTCTTGCTTCCAAGGAACACTCTGGTTGCACTTCTTCTAGGACAGATGTGTTGGTTCTTTTGACAGTCCATGGTATATTCAATAGACCTCTACAGCACCACAATTGAAAAGCATCAATTCTTTTTCTGCCTCCCTTGTTCAATGTCCAGCTTTCACAACCATATGATGCCACTGAAAATACCATGGCATGAGTCAGACACACCTTCGTCTTCAATGTGACATTTTTTCTTCTCAATACTCTAAAGAGATCTTTTGCCACAGCTTTTCCTAGAGCAATGCGTCTTTGGATTTCTTGACTGCTGCTTCCACGGGTATTGATTATAGAGCCAAGCCAAGCAAAATCTTGGACAACCTCAATCTTTTCTCCATTTATTGTGAAGTTGCGTGCTGACCCAGTCATAAGGATTTTTGTTTTGTTGATGTTTAGTCGTAACCCATATTGAAGGCTATGATCTTTGATCTTCATCAGTAAATGTTTGAAATCCTCTTCACTTTCAGCAAGCAGAGTTGTGTCATCTGCATAATGTAGGTTGTTAATGAGTCTTCCTCCAAACTTGATGCTGCGTTCTTCCTCATAAAGTCCAGTTTCTTGGATTATTTGCTCAGCATATAAATTGAAGAGATAGGGAGAAAGTATACAGCCCTGGTGCACACCTTTCTCAACTTTAAACCACGCAGTATTTTCTTGTTCTATTCGAACAATTGCCTCCTGGTTCAGGTACAGATTTCTCATGAGCACAATTAGGTGTTCTGGTGTTCCCATTTTCCGAAGTGTTATCCATAATTTGTTATGATCCACACAATCAAATGCCTTTGCATAATCAATAAAACATAGATAGACATCTTCCTAATATTCTCTGCTTTCAGCTAATATCCACCTGACATCAGCAATGATGTCCCTGGTTCCCCACCCTCTTCTGAATCCCGCTTGATTTTCTGGTAATTCCCTGTCTATATACTGCTGCAGTTGCTTCTGAATGATCTTTAGTAGAATTTTGCTGATGTGTGATATTAGTGATATTGTCTGATAGTTTGCACATTCAGTTGGATCCCCTTTTTTGGGAATAGGCACAAATATGGATCTCTTCCAGTCAGTTGGCCAAGTAGCTGTTTTCCAACCTGTTTGCACAAACATGTTAACACCTCTAGTGCTGCATCTGTTTGTTGAAACATCTTTATTGGTATCCTATCAATTCCTGGAGCCTTGTGTTTCACCACTTCTGTCAAGGCAGCTTCCACTTCGTCCTTCAACAATTGGTTCCTCTTCATATGCAACCTCTTGGAATGGTTGGTCATCTACCAACTCTTTATTGTATAATGACTCTGTGTATTCTTCCCATCTTCTTTTCATGTTTCCTGCATCATTTACTATTTTCCCTGTAGAATCTTTCATACTGCCACTCGAGGCTTGAATTTTTTCTTCACTTCCTTAAGCTTGAGAAACACAGAGCATGTTCTTCCCTTTTAGTTTTCTGCCTCCAGCTCCTTGCACATGTCATTATAATATTTGTTTTTGTCTTCTTGAGCTGCCTTCTGAAATCTTCTGTTTAGTTCCTTAACTTCATCATGTCGTCCTTTTACTTTGGCTGCTGGACGTTCAAGGGCAAGTTCTACTGTCTCTTTTGACATGTAATTTGGTCTTTTCTTTTTTTCTTGTCTTTTTAAGAACTTTTTGCTTCCTTCTTGAATGATATCTTTTATGTCGTGCCACAACTCTTCTGGTCTCCTGTCATTTGTGTCTAATGCATTAAACCTATTTTTGAGGTGTTCTCAGAACTCAGGTGGGAAATACTCAAGGTCATACTGTGGCTCTCATACACTTGTTCT
This sequence comes from Pedetes capensis, assembly GCA_007922755.1. Lineage (NCBI taxonomy): Eukaryota > Metazoa > Chordata > Mammalia > Rodentia > Pedetidae > Pedetes > Pedetes capensis. The sequence goes on from VMDO01010414.1 coordinate 39,596, forward strand.
AATTTTCTTCAGCTTCAGTTTGAACTTGCATATGAGAAGTTGATGGTCTGATCCACAATTAGCACCTGGTCTTGTTTTGACATTTTGTACAGAGCTTTTCCATTGTCTCTTTCCATATATGTAGTCAATTTGATTCCTGTTTGTTCCATCTGGTGAAGTCCATGTGCATAGTCTGTTTATGATGTTGAAAAAATGTATTTGTAATGAAAAGGTCATTGGTCTGACAAAATTCTATCATGCAATCTCCAGCTTCGTTTCTGTCACCAAGACCATATTTTCCAACTACTGAGCCTTCTTCCTTGTTTCCAACCTTTGCATTCCAGTCATCAGTGATTATCAGTATGTCTTGATTGCATGTTTGATTGATTTCAGATTGCAGAAGCTGATAAAAGTCTTCCCTTTCTTCATTTGTGGCCTTAGTGGTGGGTGCATAGATTTGAATAATAGTCATATTAACTGGCCTTCCTTGTAGGCGTATGGATATTATTCTATCACTGACAACATTGTATTTCATGACAGATCTTGAAATGTTTTTTGATGATGAATGCAATCCCATTTCTCTTTAGTTTGTCATTCCCAGCATAGTAGACCATATGATTGTCTGACTCAAAATGTCCTATGCCAGTCCATTTTAGCTCACTGATGCCTAGAATGTCAATGTTTATGCGCTCAATTTCTCTTTTAATGATTTCTAATTTTCCTAGATTCATATTACGTACATCCCATGTTCCAGTTATTAATGGATGTTTACAGTTGCTTCTCCTTACTTTGAATCGTGCCACATCAGCAAATGGAGGTCCCTGGGGCTTAACTCCATTTCCGTCATCATGGTAGACTCTACTTGGAGGAGGCAACTCTTCCCCAGTAGTCTTTTGCGTGCCTTCCAATCTGGGGGGCTCATTTTCTGGCACTATATCTGACGGTGTTTCTTTGCTATTCATAGGGTTTTCAATGGCTAGTTGTTTTGGGAATGGTTCGCCCGGTCCTACTCCCTAGTCTTTCTTAATCTGGAAGCTCAGCTGAAAACCTGTCCATGGGTAACCTTGCTCATATCTGAGGTACCAGTGGCAGAGCTCTCAGCCTCATAGCAACACACAAGCCCCCACAATGTGGCAAACTGACAGACATGTGGGGGATCACATTAATTACTGACAATAAAACCCACTCCTCTTCTACTCTTCCCTATTTTAATAAATAACACGATCATTCATCCAGTGTTTCATGCCCCAGACCTAATAGTCATCACTGATTTCTCTTTTATCTAACATCCATTAGTGTGCTCCATCAGATCTAACTTCAAAATAAATCTGAAGTCATTCTTCTACTTCCAGTGTAACCCTAGAGTCCAAGTTACCATCACGGTGGCAAAGTTCCTTGCTGGTTTCCTTGCAATCTCTAATGACTGTGATTACTTCTCAATACCTTACGGTATCTACAGGTCTCAATTCATTTGCTCTTGCCTACACCTCTAACTTCATTTTCTACCATTTTCCACTTTAATCAATTCATTCCAGATACACTATACTTATTGTTCATAATTATATATGCATGGATCTGGCCTTTGGAAATATTGTTAATTTTGCCTGGAAAGAACTTCTCTCACTTTTTTGCATTGTTTACAGTTACATTTCATTCAGTATCCTTTTCAAATAGGATTAATTTATGTCATCTTCCCTAAGAGATTTGCCTTGATCACAGCCCCACAATTTTTTTCTTGGGTCTACTACCTAATGATGTTTTAAATATTTATTTGTTGTTTATTTATCCATTTGTGCTTTTCTAGAAATAAATGTCATGACATAAAATATAGCTTTTTCTTATCACTTTATCCCCATTGCAGTGAAGGACACTCAGTGTTTCATAATTATTTTCCAAATGAATATCCCTACCTGCCATATTGTCACCTAACTGCAGAAGTCAATGTGTAGAATCAGCTGAACTTTTACTTTTAAAGCCATTAAATCTTTTCTTTCTACCCAGGCATGGTGGTGCATGCTTGTAATCCCAGCAACCTGTGAGGCGGAGCCAGGAGGATTGCAAATTTGAGACCAGAGGCAGGCAGTCTGTGCAATTTAGGGAGACCCTGCATAATTCAGCAAGACCCTGTCTCAAAAAGAAAGTTAAAAAAAAAAAAAAAAAACGGGCTGAGGGTGCAGCTCAGTGGTTCAGCACTTGCAAATCATGCAACCCCCAGTACCACACACACACACACACACACACACACACACACACACAAAATAATAATAATAATCTTTTCTTTCTCTAATGTGCTATACTTATGTTCACTTCTCTCATTGTACTAGTGTATAGGTAGAATGGTTGACTTTGAAAGAATGAAACAATGAACAGTATGTGTTGACACATTTGTCAAGCTCCTTGAGTTTACTGATTATTTCTATACACAAGTCGTGTCACATCCTCATAGAAATAAGAATAAACAATAGGAAAAATAATCCAGGGAAGTTAACTTTCCTTTTTTTATATGTATATATGGTAAATTATAGTGTAGAAAACAAAAGAGACTCTGAGGATCATTTCATCCAATGACTCCTAAACTTAGTATTTCTCAAAGTGTGACCAGGTAACCATAAGAAGCAACAGTAGCAGCTAGAAACCCAAGAAATGCAAACTCTTGGACCAACTCAGACCTACAGAATTAAAAACTCAGCAGTTGAGGCCCAATAATTTATACCTTAACAAGCCCTCCAAGTGATTCTGATACACACTCAACTTGCAGAATTGCTCTTTCATTCTTGTATGAAAGTTGCCTGTGTCACTTGCTAAGCAATACATATGTGTACCTATGTCTTGTCTCCACACATTCTAATTCATGAGAATGCAAACAACTGATGAAATAAACCATAGAACTTTATGGAATGACAAAATCCATTTGTATCCATACTCCCCTCACATGGTTAGGAAAACCATGAAATTAGAAGATAGCAGCTATGGTCATAGTTTTGCCTCTTTCTAGCATTATGGACCTGAGTAAGTTACCTAACCTCTCTTAAATCAGTTTCCTCATGTTTAAAAGGGGGATAAAAATATTAACCTGCATATTCCCAAAGTGACTGTCAAATGATACTGAGGTTAGGGAAGCAGGTTGAAAATAAAAACGTGCCATGCAAACAGAATATAAAGTAGCAGAGCAGTTACTAATTATTACTTTTATATTGTTGCAGGATGCTTTTCAGATTATTGGCAAGCTTGTAGTAATGGAGAGATCTAGTTATACATCACTGAAAGTTAATATGCTTTTTAGTGGAGAGTTGGACAATCCATGTGTAGGGCCAGTGTAGGTTCCTGCTGAAAAATTCTGTTTTCAATTAGACACAATATAACTTTGGTTTTGGATGAATTTCCTAAATTATACACTATTAATAATTTCTATCATCCATCAGTTTCCATTAAAGAAGAATGAAATATAATTAATCTTTTATGTTACTTCCAACTTAATTGAATTTTCCTTGGCCTCTGTAATTTCCAAGAAATGGAAAGGTTAGATTGCTCTGCTAGTTAATGTACCAATACAGATATTTAATTGTCTTAATAGAAGATCATAGAAGGGTGTGGGCAATTAACATGAAGCAATTTTATACTTTAATTAATGTTACATGGAATCCCTTTGGAACTCTAGAATTTTAAGTGCCTGTTTGGAAGCAGTGTGCCATAGGAATGTGCCCAGCATGTTGTAAATATTTATTACAAAGAATTAAGAAACATTTTGAACAAAAAAGACCTATATCTTCATTTAGAAAGAGAGAAAAAGCAATGTTTGAGTACCGGAGAGGGAGAGAGATATGGATGAAAAATGTGCAGGGAAGAGGTAAAAGAGTTTTATTAAAGATTAGATTCAGAAACCAGAAAGAAAGTTGATTTGAGTGAGTTAAAATTGTTTGCAGGAGGTAGGTGTCTCAGAGATACAAAATTCAAAAGAGGGAGAGAGAGTTACAGCTAATGTGATTTCTGTAATTAAAACAATCAGAACCATTAGAACTATTTTTCTGAGCCAACTTTCCATTCTTGTCTTTTAATGTGATTGGTCCAAAGGGGAATACTGGCAGATAAACCAGTTAGTTTTCTTTGAAGATAACGAAAATAGAAATGTTAAGATAAATACGCCATTATTGTCCTTCCAATTTGAGCTTTACAATGTAAGGATTCCTTGTTTTTTTCTGTTCTTTAGTGCCTTACTATTCCTTGTTGAAGGAATTAACTTCCCTCCAAATTCAATTTTTATTGCCTTTCATTCTTCACTCAATGGCACACTTCACAGCACTTCTCCAAAGCAGAAGACAATAAGACAGTATTCATTTTCCAAGGCAAAAATGGAAAAGGTACTTTGCATTTGAACTGACAAAATTTTCTAGAGTAACTGAACTTTCTTATTTCTATGGAACATAGGCAGTCTATAATTAACTTCATATTCAGAGATAACTGAGATTGAGGAAGGGAAATTATTTTCTCAAAATTACTCAGCAAATTACTGAAACTCTGATCAGAAGAACTAGAATTTCTTTATTCTTGATTAGCTGATACCTATTAGATTATACTTCCACAGTGACCGATTTAGTAAAATAATTGGCATTTCTTCCACTAATTCCACATAGTAATTTAACCAGGCACTAAGACATACGTGGGCTGGGGATTAGCTCAGTTAGTAGAGTGCTCCTCTGTGCTCTCTGAGGTCTTCAGTTTGATCCCAAGCACAAAATCAGGAGAAGGATGTGGCAATCCACTCCTGGAGCAATCCCAAAACAATCAGCCATTGAAAACTCTATGAGAGTTGCTATGAGTTGGACCTGACTCCACGGCACCTAACAACAAGAAGACATACCTATCTCAATAATAGTTGGAAATTTTTAAATGTAATGTGCTTAATGTATTTAATTCTGTGGTGTCAGAGAGATAATTCAATCTATTAGTTTTAATCCAATATAATGGTCAAAATAATCTGAATAAATTTAATTTGCCTATAGCCAAATTTGAGCAAAATAAGCCTAGGTACACCAAATTCTACCGAGAACCCTGAGTCTCAAACTTGGTTCCCATGAGAATCAGCTGAACATTTTTTTAAACTTGTAGACTCCTAAGTCATACCCATGTTTAATAAATCAAGAACTTTCAAGGTTTAGTCAAAGAGTTTGTAGGTTTTAAGAAGAGAACATTCCAGATGGTTCTGACACTGATGTTTGAGAAAAAGCAATCTATGTTGTTCTGCTGAGACTAAAATCTGGCTCTATTAGTTTAAAGCAACAGTTGGAATAAAGAAAATGAATAACATGTAACTTCCCTGGCTCCTTTTCTCTATGTCTCTGTCTCTGTCTCTTTGTGTGTGTGTGTGTGTGTGTGTGTGTGTGTGTGCTTGTGTGTGTGAGATAGTCCTCTTTCCCCACTAAAAAATAAAAAATAAATTGGTGGAAACGGGTTAATGTTCTTTTATTCCAAGCTTAATACTTCTGTAGAGATGGCTCCCAACTGATACAATTGATTTTACATTGGAAATATCCTTCTTCCTCTAGAACCCAGTCTGGATGCTTAAATCTTTAGAAAGTGCACATATTTTTCAGGGAAAAAGAATTTGACTCTGAATACTTAACCATCTGTAGGAGCTGAATAATGAGCGGCTTGAAAGAGGAGGGAGGAGAAAAGCAGTGTTTATCTTGTTCTGTGGCAGAGTCTTTGGGCCTTAGGTGATGCAAGAGGGGGAGGTCACCAGCAAGACAATTTAAAGCTGGGGGTGTTGCTTCCCTGTGGCATGAACAATGCTCTGAAAGGTCAGAACTGGGAATCACTAAGCTTGAGCTATTGTCTTAAATTCCAAGGGAGGGACCCATGTATGCAGAAGTTGATGGGCAATGCACAAAGAAATGGGCTCAAATGTCAAGTCTATCCATCTGTGTAAATAAATGCCTTGCAACCCCTAATTAACAGTGCCTGTGTTCTGAACACTGGATAAGGATGGGAGTGTGGAGGAAAATGTGTTGGTGGATAATTATTATCATGTTACTCTTGTAGGACTTAAAGATCATCAAACTTGCAGAGTTTAACTTTGGAAATCTTGACATTCCGAATGAAATTAACAGCATAATTAGGCAAAGGTGAAAATATTTGATGAAAACAAAACCAATAAAAATAGCAACAAAAAAATCTACCTTAGCCTTTCTTTCACTAAGGAGCCAAAAGTTCAGTTCATTCACCATTGGATTGTGCCAGGGTGGTAAGAATATTAGTAGTGAGCTTACAGGTTTATAAATATCCTTTGTTGCTGTTAGGTGCCATTGAGTTGTGTTTAACTCACAGTGAGCCTCGTAGGGTTTTCAATGGCTGATTGTTTCGGGATTGCCTCAGGAGTGGATTGCCATGTCCATCTTCCATTTTTGTGGTGCTGGGAATGGAATCTGGGACCTCAGAGACTGCAGAGTGGCTCTCTACCAACTGAGCTAAATCCCGGCCCCACAAATATCCTTTAAACATCAAAAATAAAATAATCAACAGCTACTGTGGTTAAACAGCAATATAGCTAATCTCTTCTGAAGCTATTATTTTCTGTTTCTCTTCTAAAAGTGTCTTCCAATTGTATATTTTATAGTTGTTGTTGTGGTTGTTAGGTGCCTTCGAGTCGGTATTCGACTCATAGCGATCCTCATAGGGTTTTCAATGGCTGGTTGTTTCGGGATTGCCTTGGGAGTGGATTGCCAGGTCTTTCTCCCATTTGTGCAGTGCTGGGAATTGAACTCGGGACCTCAGAGACTGCAGCGCAGCACTCTACCAACTGAGCTAAATCCCAACCCCATTTTATAGTTAGCCTATGGAAAGAATATAATCAAAATAATGCTTTAAAAACATGATTTATGGCTGGAATGCCTTTCATATTTGTTCATCCAAAACAAATAAATAAATCAGTAAATCACATAATGGAAATAGCTCATAAAATTGTACTTCATTTACTCACTAATTCTAAAAAGGAAATGTGTTTAGACTATTTGTATGTGTAAATCTAATGCTAGGTTCTATGAAGGAACATGTTTTAACACTAACAGAAAGACTGCCATACAACGTCATTGCCAAAGAACTTTAGAAATCTTCTGGTCTAAATTCTTTTAAAGAGTAGGAAATGAAGCCTATTAGAATTCATCTGGAACAAAAGCAATGTATTCTTCTTTATTCTTGACTAGCTACACCATGGCATTCCATTAACTGTCCTATCTGATCATCTATCAACATGCATCTTGTGTATACCTGTCCCAATCCTGCATGGTTTAGAACTAGTTTACTATGCAATTTGTATCATGTATGACATTTCCACATGGCTATTGCTGACTTTTCTGACTATTTGCATATTCATCAGCTTACCTCAGATTTAAAGGGAAATATCTGTAGAACTTTGCTATATAAGTGCAGACATAAGGCTTTCTGGATAGCAATCTCAGTTTATTATTCTTCTAGCCCTGTGATCTTGGACAGATCATTTAGTTACTTTAAATACTAGTCTCCTCATCTATAAAATAAGGATAATGACATAATTCTTTTGTGAGATTTTCAAAGATAATGTATGTAAGCTGTAAACCAGACAGGAAATTGATAAAATTGCATATAGAAGTAGTAAGACTAATGAGAGTAATAATAACAACAGTAGCCAGAATAGTTAGGAGATCCTGTTGGGGAGGAATCAGGTCTCAGATACAATAGAATAACATCTAATGTAACCTCAAGTATCTTTCATAATAATGGAAACCTAATGATATAAAATATAACTGTAAGGAAAATCATTGGGCAATTGATCACATTTTTTGTATAATGACATCAAAGCACATATGAGGTACAAAAGAACTGACCAATTTCATGTGTATCAGGCAAATTATAAGAGCACGAAGGTCTCCATTAATTGACAAAAGCTCTTATTTCTGAGGAACCAATACATTCCAGATTAAAAAGAAGAGAAGCATTTTGTAGACATTTACTTAAGGGAGTTTACTGGAGTCCTATCATGCTATATTTAGGTTACATCCACAACCTTTTCTGACTTCATACTGTAGCCCATCTCACTGATCTTCACGGAGATTAAACACTTGATTTTTCTAGTTAGAATGCTTTGGGTTAAATTCTGGTTCTGCCACTCACTAACATCAGTTGGGACAAATTACATAATGTAATCTGTGCTTCATTTCCAAAATTTGTAGGTGGGGAAAATACTAGACTCTACTTTGTAGAAACTGAATTAATATTAGAAAATAATTGAGGCATGCTTAGAATAGTATCTATACAAAGTAAGCATTTATAAAATGGTTAACTAATACTGTTAAAGAAATGTTCCTTGTTCTCTAAGACAAATGACAAAGATGTTTATGAGGAATTAAAATATCTTTGAACTAAAACTAGTTACACTTTCATTGTCAGAAGTTATTCTCATCACATTATTTATACCTCACACCTAAGTTTTCATTCCCACAAAGGAAAGAGACAAAGAACCATGAAAACAAATCCAAGTATTAGGGAGTCAGATTTAATGTACTTTATTTTATCCTAGTTTGAAAAGCAAATCATTATAAAGCATCAGTTATTGTTGTTGTTAGGTGCTGTCAAATCAGATCCCACTCATAGTGACCCTCACAGGGTTTTTGGTAGCTGATTGTTTACTTTTTTTTTCCAGGATTGTTTTGGGAGTGGGCTGTCAGGTCTTTCTCCCATTTGTGCAATGCTAGGAATCAAACCTAGGGCCTCACAGAGTACACAGCAGCACTCTAACAACTGAGCTAAACCTCAACCCTAAAGCAGCAGTAAATGACAAAAGCTAAAAACAAAACAATCAACTAAAAGATGTCAGTAAGGAAATCAGGGGATACAGGGAACAGAAGACAGAATCAAAAATCTGTGCCAGTTTTCTTTTCAAGACAATACCAATAAGTGACCTATTATACTAATATCCCTATCCCACTTGCCACAAAGTAGACAGGCGGTCACACCTGCAGACAAGGAAGCTAAGCCGGTAGCCTTTACTCTGGATGACTATTCAAGTTTTAGGGGATGATGGTAGAATGGGTATTGGTACAACTATCAACTTTTCTTTCCATCCTCTGATTATAAGGATGCTGTTAGATCATGGAGATAAAGGTACACAGAGGACCAGTGTGTGTGTTTTTGGCAGTGGTTCAGTGCACAGTCCTAATAAGTCACAGCAATACACTAGGGAAAGAGGCACAGTAAGCCAGGTGCAGCCAAGGTCCCTAAAGTTGGAAGCCAAGGCATTATCTCTGGACAGCTGGTCTCTAGATTTGGTTTCTGAGAGAATTTGTATGATTGAGCTGCCATCGTCATGGGTTTTGTGTTACACAAAGCCAAACCTAATTCCAATTATACAACTAGAATGTCTACTTTTCCCTTTCCATGTTTGTACTGAAATGCAGTAATAAATACAGAGTTAAAGCAGATCTGGAATTAGGAACATGGTCATTGTATACATTTCTTTTCAACATGTACACATGGCCGTCCAGAACCAAGAGGAAACTCTTAACCAAAGACAAATGGTAGCTATAACTAGGAGGTTAAATTGTAAGTATTTCTCACTGTCCATATAAGGCATGGGCTGGGATTTAGCTCAGTTGGTAGAGCATTGCACTGCAGTCTCAAGTTCAATTCCCAGCACTGCAAAAATGGGAGAAGGACCTAGCAATCCACTCCCATGGCAATCCCCAAACAGTCAGCCATTGAAAACCCTATGAGGGTTGCTATGAGTGGGATACTGACTCAACGGCACCTGACAACAACAACATACAAGGCATAAATAAGAGACAGATTTTTTTCCTTTATATGTTCCTGAATTTTCCAAAAAGTGTTAAGGACCATGCATTGCTTTTGTAAAAACAAAAATGCCAGCTTAAATCACAAATAAAAATGATGCAGGAGTTAAAAGCATAATTTGTCAAAAGATTTTTGAGAGTCAATATATTTCCCATGGAAATATTCCCTACTTCTTAGATACTCTCTGCCGAAACTTACTGAGCAGGCAGTTCCCTGCCTTCACTCACTTTGTACCTGGAATGTTTTTGTCTACATAATCAGTCCCCTCCTCATTCCTGATTGTATGAACTTAGCCTAGCCCTAAAGGTGTGCTTCAATATCCGCTTCTCAGTTATATCTTCCTGTTTGTAGAAATGATAGTTCTTCCTCTAATTCCAATTTCAATTCCTGCAGCACGAACTACACCACGTTTTCCACAATACTATTGCTATTAGCCTGCAGCTATAACACTGTGGCATCCCATCTCATCAGATCTCGGAAACTAAGGAGGGTCAGGCCTGGTTAGTACTTGGATGGGAGACCACCTGGGAATACCAGGTGTTGTAGGGTTGGGAGAAGGACCCAGCAACCCATTCCCAAAAAACATTCAGCCATTGAAAACCTTATGAATAGCACAGAAGCACAAAAATAGTGTTTCATCTGTTGTATGTAGGGTCAATATGAATCGGACACCAACTCGATGGCACCTAACAACAACACTGCTATTAGGAAACACATTTCACATCTCTAAGAATACCATAAAGTCCTCTGGAGTATGTAGTTCTTTGTTTTTATACTTATTTATTCATTCATCTCTTCCTTCATGTGCTGACTTATTCAATTGACAACCAATAATTAAATACTTCTCTATGATATGCCAGATGCTATACAAGGCACAGGGAGATAGAAGAAAAATAAAACATACTCTGCTCATTCAGAGAGTGAGCAAACCATGAATAAGATAACATGGAGGGACAAATAGGTAAATTTAATATGATATCATTTCTATGGGAAAGAAACTCACACAATGGCAAGAAAGCCTGGATGCTTAGTTCTTGAAGAAAGTCAAGGAGGCTGAATGAATTCTTTCTGATGGTTAATCAGCACTTTGTAGGCAAAAGAAGGGAAAGGATGGACACTCAGGCAGTGGGGTAGACAGACTGAGGCCCATGGTAATAAAAGTTCAGTTTTTTGTGGCTAAAGATGGAGATGTAAGGAGAGGTCAGAGAGGGCCTGGGAGCTTTGAATATCACCTTCTGCACTGAGCTTTGAACAGGATATTGACTTAGATGTTTATCAAATGTTGGAGTCTTATATTCTTGAACCTAATCTGCACCCTTTCAATAGTTTTATAGGGCAAGGGGACAAGGAGTAGAATTGGTGTCAACACATAAGTCAGGGTCCAAGGAAGAGAAGAAGTTAGTTTCATACCTTCAATAGGTTTTGGTACAAAATGTGATGAAGGCTTGGTTTTCTTCACTCTGTTCCCCTTCATAATCTGACCTTCTTTATTGAGTCCCAGAAACCATGCTCGGCCTGATTCTTGCTGTCGGTACAGAGTGGAAGAATAGATCACATAGTAGTTTTCAAATACAGATTCCTTGAATTTGCATTCTGGGGTGAAAACATCCTGTGGGGGGTGGAAGGAAAGAAATAGAAAACAAAGAAAGTACTTAAAAATGAATCAGCAATGCTTAAATCCAGTTGGCCTGAAATACTTGTTCTCTGTTAAAAACAAATGAGAGGCTACTACATGCAGTTTTAGTTAGCACCTGTATACAGATTCCTTGTACAAAACTAGGAACAGGATTCTTTCTAACCAGTCTTTACTCCAGAGAGAACACCTGGTTAGGTGAGATTGACTCATCATGCTGAAATCACTAAAGACTGTAGCCAGGTCCACAATCTGATCCCAGAATGCTTTATAAATTGAAGTGATTGAATGTTCCTCATTTTGGTGTCCATAAACACGTAAATAAGGCACTATAGTTTATGCCTCAGAACCAACATCAAATGCAAACACAGAAAACACAGGCACACCAGGTATTTTGGAAGGTACTACTCTAAATGTATATAATAATCTACTATATAGCAAAAAACTCTTCTATAAACTCACCATATGCTACTGCTTTGCTTGAAGTCAGTAATTTTCCCTTTAATTTCTATGAAAGTCCAAACAGCACAGCACTGGCTGTGGTGAGAGCCTCATGGCAGGTGGTAGAAGTGAAATGTGAATGAAAGAAAAAGATCACTTCTTAAAAGAGGAAACCAGATACAGCCAGGTGCCCCAAAATCCTGTGGGTGCACCCCTAGTCCACTTAAGCACCTCTCAGTAAGCTTCTGCTGTCTCAGTATCACCACACAGGGCTCATACCTTCCAACGCAGGGACCTTTAGAGGGATACACTTAACACATATTCAAATCATAGCATAAGATAATTTTAAGTTCTGATTTTCTTCTAGGAATAAGTTAAAAGACTTAAAAAATGCTTTAATTTTGCTGTAGATTTTATTGTTTTACTTTAAAACCTAACTGATCAAGATAATCTCAAAGCTTTTGTAAAATAATAATCCCCAAGCTTCAAGCCCAATACTAATAAACATGATATTATCTCTAGATACTAAGGGACACTTGAACATTCAAGGAATAAATTCTAAGTATAAGATTTCAGACCTTATCATAGGACTTGGGTAATACATAGGGACTAAGGAATTGTGTATAAATATATGTCATCCTATATGTAGATAGGGCTGGGATTTGGCTCAGTTGGTAGAGTGCTGCACTGCAGTCTCTGAGGTCCCGAGTTCAATTCCCAGCACCGCAAAACATGGGAGAAGGGCCTGGCAATCCACTCCCAAACCAATCCAGAAACAGTCAACCATTGAAAACCCTATGAGGGTCGCTATGAGTCGGATACCGACTCAACGGCACCTAACAACAACAATATATGTAGATAGTAATACAACCTACTTATAAATATACTTCACAGAAGCATGTAAACTTGGAGATAGTTGCAAAGCTGCTTGGTGATAGTTCAATTTGCTGCCTTTATTTAATGAGGTAACTGGAACTCCTGATAATGAAATAAGTTTTCCTAGTGCCATAGGAGGCAGACCTAGACCCCTGGCTGAAGCAGAGGACTCCTGGCAGCTGGTTCAGTTTTTCTTCCAATGCCACACATTGTTTCCCACTGCACAACCAAGCCTGCCTTTAATGCCAAACTGTTGATTTATATAATCCTTATTCATTACCATAAACTCCACATCAACCATGCTTAATTACTATGCTATCATTTAGATAGGAGAAAAGTAACACTTTCATTTAATAAATAATGAACTCCTAGGTATTTATTGGGCTGGGATTTGGCTCAGTTGGTAGAGCACTGCGCTGCAGTCTCTGAGGTCCCGAGTTCAATTCCCAGCACAGCAAAAATGGGAGAAGGGCCTGGCAATCCACTCCCAAGGCAATCCCGAAACAGTCAGCCATTGAAAACCCTATGAGGGTCGCTATGAGTCGGATACCGACTGGACAGCATCTAACAACAACAACAACAACAACAACAACAAGGTATTCATTCAGTTTTGCAATTGTTGAAATTCTCTTTCTGGAAATAGCAAAAGTCCAGGATATTGTCTAGGGATGGAAGTCCAGAGGGCCTGAGCTGGGAACTGCACTAGGAAGGGACTGGGCATAGAACTACTGAATTGGCCGATGGGAGGTCTCCTACATAATGACCATTTGAAATGAAAGCCCCAGAAGAAAAACTGTTTCAATATCATCCCAAAGGAGCTACGCAAAGAGTCAGGATTCAGAAGTAAGGCACGTATGAACATCTGGTCAGGGCAAGACATACCACAGGAAGCCACAGCAGGAGTTTAGTGCAAGAGCTTATGTGGGCACAGGAAGCCTCAACTGCGAGGGAAACATTAGGGCACCGAGCCAGCTTGGAGGATGACTCTAAGTGCAACCTCAACCATATAGTTACAATTTCAATTTAACTATGAAGTTGGGCATCAAAGAATTTACACTGTATTTGCTATTATCTGCCCCTTCTTTTTTTTTTTTTTCTTTTTTTTTTTTGTACTGAGGGTTGAACCCAGGGCCTTGAGCTTGCATGCTCTGCAAGTGCTGGACCACTGAGCTGCACCCTCAGCCCATTTTTTTACTTTTTGAGACAGGGTTTTGCTAAGTTACACAGATAGCCTCTGGTCTCGAATTTGCGATGCTCCTGCTTCCACCTCCCCAGCTGCTGGGATTACAGGCATGCACCACCACGCCTGGCTTCTGCCCCTTCTTTTTTAGTGTAATGACAAATCAGAATCCTAGAATTAGAGTAAGAAAATGAGTCAGGATCTTGTTTCTGGCTTCATACATACTAGTTATGGACTTTAGGTAAATGACTAAAACTTTGAATTACACATTTTCAACTGTAAAATGAGTTATACTAAGGAAGAAAAGTTGATACATATGATAACACATTGTAAATTTTTAGAGTATAGAAACTCTAAATTATTTTTATTGTTAAACATATGATTAATCACATAACAAGAGACTTAATTCTGTACTTTTATCACATGTTTATATATGCTCCAGCATCCATAAACCAATTGTAAAACAGATGACACAGATTTAAAAAGAAAAGCCATCAAAAGCAAGTTTTTGGCAAAGACTTGGGCAATCACATAAATTCACAAAGGTTTCTAAGATTATAAAATGGATGTTTAGAGTTTCAAAAAATCTAATCTATAATAGAGACAGCAGGCCTGGAGCCGAAGGTTATAAAATCCTAGATCATCTTGATCCAGTGCATATAATAAAAACAGAGCCAAAAAAAAAAAAAGTACAATGAAGAGGATTTTCTTTCCATACGAAAAGTCACATTGCAACTTATGAATTGTCTACCTGTATAATCCTGAGCCCCCAGTTCAATGTAGGCACCATAGTAAGGCTTGAAGAAACACTTGCTGACGAAATAGAGTTCCCCTACATGCACATTCTTGCACATAGATAAGGCAAACCCTAAATTTAGTTTTCACAATTACTAATTAAAATTGTTCCATTGTTCAACTTAAGCTCACCCTAACTTCACTGGAATATGACTGTTTTGATGTTTTGAAATGATTTCTGAGCATGTGTTCTTCTAGCAGCATTTGCACACCTGGGTTTTTGCTCTAGCACTGTACAAGCCATTAGGTGGACACATTCTAAACATTTTCACATTCTAAACACATAACCACTGCAACCTTGCCCTCAGAAGTTAAGAACTTCCATCCATCTCAATCCAGATGGCCAATGAATGTTGAAACGCTATTTAAGCCCAAGATGACTACTCAGATCCACTTCCAGTGTCTCCCCATCCCATCTGATTCCATACCACTCTCTCTAGAATTCTCCTCAAGCCACAACTCCATAGTTGTACACCCCGCTTTGATCTGCTCTCATGTAGAACTCCTCCCCGTCCCTTCTCTCTGCATTTACACCACTGATATCCTACAACTTCTGGTTTCTGAGGGGTTGCAATTGCTCTGGTTATCTTCCTTCTTGGCCAGCCTCTAATTGTGCCAGTACCAGCTTATCTCACTTCCATTTAAATGGAGTTGTCTTTAAGATACAAAGATCACAGAGGACAAGGAGATGGAAATTTACTGATTTTAATGAATAGATGAATAAAGTGCTGTACATTTTCAGCTTGATTACACCACCAGCATTGTTCTCATGACATGCCAACTCCTTGCTTTGTGTCTCCTTTCTGACTAACCCTGAAAACCAACTGTGCTCAGTCATTCTCTCCAATGCTCTATTTCATAGGAACATGACAAACGTTCTTCCCATCCACTTTAGGCTACAGTAAACATTCCCTCTTTAATTTCTCTTAGTATTTAATATTTCTTTTAGTATTTAATGTGCTCTGTCTTGTGCCATGTCAGTTTTTCCTTGCTCCCATTGTAGACACTGTGAATCTCAGTTCTCAGAAAAATATACCTCATCAATGCTTTCTACAAAGCCTGGCATATCCAATATTCATTTTTTCTTGTTGAAGTAAATAATAAGAATACTGTAAGTCAGGGAAACTGTAAGATATGTGATAATACAGAAGTGACAGGGCTGACTCAGTTTCTTGGACTGTATAATCTTGGCTTTCTCATCTATAAAGTGGGGGTAATAAGTCTCATATTAAAAATGTGGTGAAGATTAAGTAAGATGCTAAATATTACTTCTCTAAATCTTTGTCCTTCTCTCAAAATCAAGTTTTATCCCAATATAATTAGCGAACAAGTGATATACAACAATTTTAAGATCAGTAACAATCAATAATTTATGGATTGTGGGTAGATTTTAAGATGAAAATATAACACTTGTAAATCACATAACTTATTCTAGAAATGCATAGTTTTCCATTGTCTTTCCAACTTACACTTTGTACTTAGCATTTTCCATTCTAGGCCATCATATATATATATGCACATATATACATGGTTTATTTACTCATAATGGATATAAAACATTGTAAGGTAAAACTAACCATTTGGTAGTTTCTCTAATAATATTATGTCAAGACAAAATGAACAGACCACAAAGGGAGATTTGTCCAAAATACATGGACAAATGAATACTAAATACTTTCTGTAATTATGTGGATTCTCTAAATTTCTAGCTTATTATCTATTGAAAATTTTCCATCTGATTTTTGGCAAATCAGTTAACCTCTCTGAACCTCAACTTCCTCCACTGAAACTGAAGATTGTTTACTACAGACTCAAGGGGATTGTCAAATTATACAACACGTATAAGAGGTCTTTTACACCTACAAAGATTATATAATTATATGAGACTATTTTATGTAGACTACTTCTACATTATAGCTTTAAGGGTTTCTATATCTTAGGATGATATCTACTCAGAATAAAATTTTGAAAGGTAAAAGTATTATGTAACTTAGTCTTGATCACTTTTGCTCCTCCTAGTTTTACTTGCAAAATATATAGTTTCCAAATCAGGTAGGAACACAATATTTGTATAGCCCTGAATTGGTAACATAGTTAAATTGTGCTATAAGCATGGATTGGTGGACTGGGATTTAGCTCAGTTGGTAGAGCATTGCCCTGAAGTCTCTGAGGTCTCGAGTTCAATTCCCAGCACCACAAACATGAGAGAAGGACATGGTAATCCACTCCCTAGGCAATCCTGAAACAGAGAGCCATTGAAAACCCTGTGAGGGTCACTATGAGTCGGAAACGACCTGAAGGCACCTGACAACAACAACAACATAAGCATGGGTTATCTGTATCCCATCCTTTGCACTTCTCTATGTCCTCCTCCTTCTGCTGGCTATGGTGATGCATGGCATGAATGTGCAATAAATGAATGTACCTTGGGCTCCTTGCTCAAATACAGTAATTGCATCTCACTTCAAACCCTTTACAATTGGTACCCCCTTCTTCCTGACAACCTCTTCAACTCTTATTCCATTCCAGTCACTGCTTCAATGTGACTACCTCAGCGACCTTCTATGCCCATCTTAAAGAAGGTAGCATCTTCTCTAGTCAATTTCTAACCTTTCACTTTGCTTTTCTCCTTTATAACTCAACCTGTCCTGACCTTATATAAATACGAACCTACTAAAGCTCCATGAAGATAGGCACTCTGATTTTGTATATCCCTTTTATTCTCAAAATATCTTGGAATTAAAAAAATCTACTCCACCAAAATAACTTGTTAAAAAGACATCTTGAGACTTGGGTATTTAATCCTTTGTATCTCTAGGTTGTGATCAAATTGGGAAGGTCACTTTTCTGCTAAGGCTGTCAGCTACCCTAAATGTAAGCTATAACTGCTTGTCAAGCTAAACAATATCAAATATGGCTTTTGTCTTAAACCTCTTATAGCTTTGTCATTCATATTAAATAGCTAAATAATTTCTTGAAATTAATGAGTCCATATGAAATGTTATGTCAGAAATACTGCTTACCTGCCAAAGAAATGGTGGTAATATATTATTATTATTAGAAATCAAAGAAAAATGTAATCAGAGAAAATAGATTTTATTATTACTTGAATAATTATGACTTATGATGCTATGGTATGTAAAAATTACTTTTCATTCAAACATAGGCCAGGTATACAGAGTCCTCTGATTTTTTCCCTTTCATGATTAAAATACAAACTATAAACATTTTTCTTTCTTGACATGAGTTGTCTATATGTTACTCAGGATGATGTCCAACTTGGGTTAAGCTCTCCTTATTTATCCACCTCCCAACAAGCTAGGACTAGAGGTACATACCATTGTACCTGGCTCTAAGCATAATTTTTTCCCTTTTATTGTACTTGGGAGTTGAACCCAGGGCTTTGCACATACTTTGCAAGTGCTGTATCACTGGGCTGTGCCAGCAACCCAGTTTTAATTTTTTTTTTCCTTGAGACACAGATTTGCTAACTTACGTAAGCTGCCTCTGGCCTTGAACCTGCAATCTTCCTGCCTCTGCTTCCCAAGTCGCTGGGATTACAGGCAATTGTCACTGCACCTGGCAAAATTTAGTCTTCTATGTAATCAGTACACTTTGCTGGCTTTGTCCTATCCTTAAATTGGGTCATGTGTGTACATCTTTTTGTTTATTTTGCAATGTTGCAGATGGAACCTAAGAACTTGCACATGCTAGGTAAGTGTTCTACCACTGAGCTACATCCCCTGCTCCTGTAATCTCTTTGTAACATACATAAGCCATCTTCCTTGTTTATTGTGCAACTTTGTTTACTGGTCTGTGTATAAGAAAGAAAAAACAAAAAGCTACTGATGATTCTTACAACCAGCTTACATCCAATGACACAGAGGGGGTTCCTTTGGTTATAATGTTTGAATATTTGGCCATGAAGATTTTGGTTTGCCAACTTCATTAATGGCCTTTAGCTGCACAGAACACGAAAATCCTTGGTCTATTAGCAATTGCTTTGTTAACTGTGTTGTCCGACATAATAATATTAAATCAAGTGAAAGAACTATTGTTTTCCATTCTGAGAAAAGGCAAAGAAAATGCTAAATTACATTATCTCAAATGAAGAATTCTTTTTAAACCGTGGTTGCTTTGACTAGAACAAGTATAATTTTATAACTTAAAAAAACCATAGATATGGAAACCTTTGTCTATACATTTTCAAGATAATTTTTACTGGAAAATTACAGAGAGCTAGTTCTTCTAAAAATAAAGGTTCTTTGTTAACATTCTTTGCAAAATCTGACAAGGTAGCAAGTAAATTTATACTATCATAAAATAATGCAACTTATCATATATTGGAAATGTAATTTTGCATGTAGATAGACACAAATATAGAATCTTTGCTGTTTGACCTTAAACATGTTACTTGGCTTTTCTGAAACTCGGTTTCATCCTCTGTAAGTCAAAGTTAACCCTTACCTTAGTTTTAAGATGATTATTAAACAAGATGAAGAAGGCAGGTCAAGCATATAACTCAGTGTATTCCTCACTTTTTTTACCCCTTATTATAATATTTAGGCAACAACTAATACCACAGTTGAGAATGGATTAACCTGGGAGACAGGCTAAGCAGTCACTTCACTTGTGGAATCCGAATATGCTCTGAATGTGTCTTAACCTGTGACCCGCTAGTCAAGGCTACCTTGCTTAAGGTACAATATGATTATCTACTTATCGCACACACAGAGGAATCTGACTGCTTTTCTTTTACTGGTAGAGGATGTAGTTGCCACCAGTCAGAGATAAATTATGTGAGTGTCAGGTTCTTATTACCTCCTAATAAGGCATTTTAGCAGAGGAACACTTGATTTAGTCAATAACAAGATTCCTGCAAGAACACAAGTGAGATGGGAGTGGCAAATTGGAGGAGGCCAGTGGGTCAGGGTATGTATCATCTTACAATTCAGTGTTACCATCAAAATTATTTCTCAAAGTCTGTGTTTTGGAGACAACGTGTTGAGAGCAAAGACTAGAAACAATACAATTCTCCATTGAAAACACCATTGGTGCCGGTTGGGGTGGCACATGCCTGTAATCCCAACAGCTCGGGAGGCGGAGGCAGCAGGATTGCAAGTTCGAGACCAGAAGCAGCCTGCATAATTTAGTGAGACCCTGTCAAAAAACTAAAAAAATGGGCAGGGGCGCAGCTCAGTGGTACAGTACTTGCAAAGCATGTAGGTGTGTGGTGCTGGGTTCAACCCCCAGTACTGAAAAAAAAAAAAAAAAACCCAAAAAACCACACACCATTGGTTCTAATGAAATGAGCATGTACCTGATACAAACCAAGCATGCCCCTATGGTTAGGTCTGATTTTCAAGGCAAGTAGTTGAATGCCCATGACACAGTTATGAAAGGGGATGTGTGCCTAAGGGAACACAGCCTATGTCTTCCTTTCCTGAGGTAAGGATGAAAGTAAGAATGTTGTCAAATTCCCATATTTCAATTTCAGCATTGCACTATACTTGGGAATGTCATTTTCCATACTCTAAATGGCCCCAGAAATTATCAAATAAGCTAGAAAATAAGGTTTTTATAATTTTCAAATTTTCAAATTTTCGTAACTGTAGTGTCAACTTCTAGGAAGTCAAAAAAGTGATTCCAAACTTAACTTCATTTTGTAAGCAATTATAAAACTGGACAAAATAAATGAAGGAATAGTTTTCAAGTACTTGTCAGCTGAAGTTGTAATTGTCATGTTTGAGAGATACAGACTGAAAAAAATCTAAAAACTAATTACATGAAGGAAACACCCAAGGTTTCTTCAAGGGGAACTTTCCAAGACTGAAATGGAAAGGTGAAGCTGAGGTATAGCTTTGTGGTTTGTGGGACCTCAGAAGCAGAATTTGGAGTTTTGAACTTGAATTTTTATAGTGGGGTGGGAGAAACGTGGTAGAATGGGAAGTAGGAATTTTGGGATTTCCTGTAGGTTCTGGGATTATGGACAAACTGCACATAGGCAAGATAAGGTTCCTCAGATCCTGGTCTAGACCATCTTCTGCAGGACTGAGAGCTGAAGAGAGACACGAGAAGAGGTGCGGGACTGAGAAAGCCAGATAAGCCAGAAAGAAGAGACCTCAGGAAGCACATTGTACATTCACCAGATTCCTGAAAAGTCATAGTTTAAGACTAACAGCCACACACCAAAGCAGCCTACCCTCAATCAGACTAAAGACAGAATAGTGAAGACTGAAACACACACACACACACACACACACACACACACACACACACACACACAGGGAGGGAGGGAAAGAGAGAGAGAGATAGAGAGAAGAGGAGAGAGAGAGATATCAAGAGGATCCTTTTAAAAATATAAATGCCAGAACAAAACACACACCATTTATGAGCAGATAAAGTAATGCATTCTACAATATGCCATGCAAATGTCTAACACACAATACAAAAACCCATAAAACATGGTACAAGCAGGGTAACAGTGTCCATCGTCAGTGAACTGGCTGGGCATGGTGGTGGACATCTGAAATCCTAGCCACTCCAGGGGCTAAGGTGACCCAAACACTGGACTGGGCAATACAGTGAGATAAACACCAGCAACAACAACAAAAGTACAGTCAGTTAGGCTGTCAAAAGAAAAGACCACAAAAGGACGTGACCTCAATGTTAAACCTAACAGACAAGAACTTTAAAACAGCTACTCTAAATTATTCTAAGGATTAAAGAGAAAAGGTATAATAAATAAATAAGAAATAGCAGGAAAAATGAAACTGATTTAAAAAAAAACAATGAAAATCCTAGAACTAAAAGGTAAAGTATTGGGGGGAAAAAAGTTACCAGATATACTTAATGACAGACTAGAGACTTGGAAATGAAAGCATTAATAGTCTGGAAGACAATAACAACAATATGGTAAAAATTAAAATTCTTGCAGATTCAGATCAAAGAAATTCAGCAAACTCCAAGCAGATGAATACTATGAAACTACACTCAGGTACACTACATGCAATCATCTATAAAACAAAGACACTTAAAAAAGAAGAAATAAAACAGAGAAGAAAAAAAATCACAGCAAACACAGGCAAGCAACAGAGGCTACAAGAAAATGGGATGGGTCATTAAAGTGTAAAAAGAAAAGCAAATGGAACCCATAATTGTATATCCAGTGACTGTGTCCTTCAAATTAAGATGATAAAAATATTTTTAAATAGATGAAATGAATGAATACATTTCTAGTAGTCTTATAGTGTAAAAAATGCTGAAGAATTGTATTTAGACTAAAGACATGAGAAGGGGTATGGGACTAAGAAAGCTAGATGAGCCAGAAAGAAGAGACCTCAGGAAGCACATTGTACATTCACCAGATTCCTGAAAAGTCATAGTTTAAGACTAATAGCCAGGTGGAAAGAGATGAATAGAAAGGGCTGACTAGCTCTCTAAATTATAAATATGTTGATAAATATAAAAGAGCATACTTTTGTTTTAATTTTTTACAGCAAAAATAACATTGCACTTGTTGTTTTGTTAGGTGCCATCAAGTTGGGTCCAACTCATAGCAAAGCTATATACAACAGAACAAAACATATCCTGACATTGTGTCATGCCCAGCAGTATGTCAGTTCCTCTCTGTTATTCACAGATTTTTCGATGGCTGATTATTTTGGGAGTGGGCTGAAAGATCCGTCTCCCATTTTTGTGGTGCTAGGGATTGGACCCAAGATCTCAATGTGTAGAGAGAGGCACTTACCAACTGAGATAAACCCCAGACCAACATTGCACTTGTTGGTAGGTGTCATCAAGTTGGATCCAAATAATTATGACCCTCATGGGGTTTTCAATGCCTTGATTGTTTCAGGATTGCTTCAGGAGTGGATTGCCATGTCTTTCTTCTATTACTGCAGTGATGGGGATTGAAACTGATTGCTCAGAAAGTGCAAAGCAGTGCTATACAAACTGAGCTAAACACCATCAACATTGCACTAGGAGGATTATACTGTAAAAACATTATATATATATTATATATTTATATATTATGAATATATATGTATATATGTATGTATATATATGTATACGTATATATACATATATGTATATATATAATGTTTTTACATTATAATATATATTATTGTTAGGTGCCATCTAGTCAGTATCTGACTCATAGCGACCCTCTGTACAACAGGGGAAACACTATTGTCAGTGCTTCTCTGCTGTTCATAGGGTTTTCAATGGCAGCTTGACTTTTGGGAGGGGGTTGCCAGGTCTTTCTCCCAAGCCTGCAGCTTCTGGTGTTCCCAGGCGTTCTCCCATCCAGGTACTAACCAGGCCCGACCCAGCTTAGCTTCCAAGATCTGACGGGACCAGATGCCACAGGGCTACAGCTGCAGGATATATATATATATATATATATATATATATATATATATATATATATATATATCATACTTCAGTTAACTTTCCTTCCTGAAAAAAATATAATTTAATATTTCATGTATATATAAAATATTACAGGAAGGAAAGTTAACTAAAGTATGTTATTTGTATGGCCCTTCTATTTCATGTGTAGTATTTTAATAACACAAAGATGACTTTCATTGCAAATCCACTTTTTCTCCAACATAAATGGTGACTACACATATGAAATTCACCAGATAGAACACCTGTGCTTATTGTTGTTAGGTGCTATCTAATCAGGTCCAACTCATAATGACGTTATGTACAACAGAATGAAACACTCCCTTACACTGTGCCATGCCCAGCACTAGGTGAATGTTTCTCTGTTATTCATAGGCGTTTCAGTGCCTGATAGTTTGGAGATTGTTTCAGAGTGGTTTGCTAGGTCCTTCTCTCATTTTTGTGATCAAACCCAGGGACTCAGAGAGTTCAGCACAGTACTCTACTAACTGAGCTAAACCTGAACATATAGGAATGAAATTGTCTACATTTGTGGAAAAAGACAATGGAAAATCTCAATATCAAAAGTCAGAACAAGACCAGGTATTGATTGTGGATCAGAACATCAATTGCTCATATGCAGGTTCAAACAGAAACTGAGGAAAATTAGAACAAGTGTATAAGAGCCAAGGTATATCCTCAATATAACTCATCTGAGTACAAAGACTACCTCAAGAACAGATTTGATGCATTAGACACTAATGATTCAAGACCAGAGAGGTGGTAACATGACATCAAAGACATCATTCATGAAGAAAGCAAAAGGTTATTAAAAAGACAGAAAAAAAGAGACACTGAAAATTGCCCTTGAACATCAAGCAGCTAAAGTAAAAAGAAGACATGACAATGTTAAAAACTAAACAGAAGATTTCAAAAGGCAGCTCAAGAAGACAAAATCAAATATTATAATGACATATGCAAAGAGCTGGAGATAGAAAACAAAAGGGAAGAACATGCTCTGTTTTTCTCAAGCTGAAACAATTGAAGAAGCTAGGGATGGTCACGCATGCCTGCAAGCCTAGTGACTTGGGAGGCAGAGGCAGGAGGGTCACAAGTACAAGACCAGCGGCAGTCTGGATAATTTAGTGAGACCCTGTCTCAAAAAGTTAAAAAAAAAATGGACAGGGTGTGCAGTTCAGTGGCATAGCACTTGCAAAGCATACAAGCTTAAGGCCCTGGGTTCAAACCCCAGTACTGCAAAAAAAAAAAAAAAGAAAGAAAAGAAAGAAAAGAAAAAAGAAAGAAAGAAAGAAAGAGAGAGAGAAAAATTGAAGGAAAAATTGAAAAATTCAATTCCCCAGAGAATTATTAAACAATTAAACAATTAAAAATATTAAACAATGCAGGAAACACCAAAAGAAGATGGAAAGAATACAGAGTCATTACACCAAAACAAATTGGTAAATGACAAAACATTTCAAGATTTTGCATATAATCAGGAATCAATGGTACTGAAGGAAGAAGTTGAAGCAACCTTGATTGGTGAAACACAAGGCTCCGAGAATTGATGGAATACCAGTAGGGATGTTTCAACAAACAGATGCAGCACCGGAAGTACTCACTCTTTTATGTCAAGAGATTTGGAAAAGAGCTACCTGGCTGAGTGACTAGAAGAGATCCATATTTGTGCCTATTCCCAAGAAAGGGGATCCAACTAAATGTGGAAATTATTGAACGATGTCATTAATACCACATGGAGGCAAAATTTCATTGAAGATCACTCAAAAGCAACTGCAGCAGTGTACAGACAGGGAACTGCCAGAAAATCAAGCCAGATTCAGCAGAAGGCATAGAACGAGGGACATCATTGCTGATATCAGATGGATATTAGCCAAAAGCAGAGAATACCAGCAGATGTCTATGTTTTTTTGATTATGCAAAGGCATCTGATTATGTGGACCAAAGCAAATTATGGATAACATTGCAAAGAATGGGAATACCAGAGCTCTTAACTGAACCCATGAGGAATCTGTACATGGACAAGGAAGCAGTTGTTTGAACAAAAAAGGAAACACTGCCTGTTTAAAGTCAAGAAAGGTGTGAGTCAGGGCTTTATTCTTGCACTATATCTCTTTAATCTTTATGCTAAGTAAATAATCTGAGAACCTGGATTTTATGAAGATGAATGTGGCAATCTGATTGGTGGAAGCCTCATTAACAACTTGCATTATGCAGATGACACAACTCTGCTTTCTAAAAGTGAAGAAGATTTGAAACATTTACCAATGAAAATCAAAGAACATAGCCTTCAATATGGATTGCACCTCAACATCAACAAAACAAACATCCTCACTTCTGGATCTATATGCAACTTCATGATAAACTGAGGAAAGATTGAGGTTGTCCAGGATTTTGCTTTACTTGGTTCTATAATCAACACCGAGGGAAGCAGCAGTCAAGAAATCAAAAGATGCATTGCATTGAGAAAAGCTGTTGTAAAAGACCACTTTAAAGTGTTGAAACATAAAGGTATTACACTGAAGAGGAAAGTGCACCTGACTCATGCCATGGTATTTTTATTGGTTTCATAAGATTGTGAAAGATAGATATCAAATAAGGGAGATAGGAGAAGAATTCATGCTTTTGAATCATGGTGCTAGAGATGATAAATATTGAATACATCATGGACTGCCAAAAGAACCACCAAGATCTGTCCTAGAAGAAGTGCAACAAGAGTGCTGCTTGGAAGCAAGGATGGCTAGACTGTGTCTGATAAATTTTGGACATGTAGTTAAGAGGGACCAATGCCTGGAGAAGGACATCATGTTTGGGAGAGTGCCAAGTCAACAAGAAAAAAGACGACTCTCGATTAGATGAATTGACACAGTGGCTGCAACAATGGGATTGAACATACCAAAGATCATGTGCCTGGAACAGAGTCAGGGAGTGTTTCATTCTGTTCTTTATAGCGTTGCTATAAGTTGGACCCAACTTGAGGTCACCTAACAACAACAACAACAAAGATGGCTGTCATATAGTAAGGCTGCCTGTTGTACTCTGTAGAGCAAAAGTTGTGATACAAGAAGAGAGTTAAGATGTCAATATCACAATGAAAATGGAAGACTAAAACATTATTTAAATGAAACAAGATATGAGAAGTGTTAGAATAAAGATCATATGAGAAAAATAGCAGATAAATACCAAGGTGATAGATATGAACTCAACCATATGAATTGACATATTGAGCATAAATAAAACACTGTCATTAAAAGACAGAACCTGTCAGACCAAATAGAAATGAAAAGCTCACCAATATTCTGTGTAGAAGTGATACTCTTAAGGTTCAAATAGGCTAAAAGTATGAAAAATATACACCAATATAAACAGTAAGCATAAGAGAATGTTCATGACTACTCTCATATAGACAAAGGGTGCTTTAAGATAAGGTTTACCAGAGGTAAAAAGTAACATCTCATAATAGTCAAGTGTCAATACCTCAGGACCTGGACATAACAAAGCTGCATATGTATGTGTTAAATAGTAGTTATTCAAGGATAATGAAGCAGAAAGTGATATAACTAAGATAAAAAATTAAATAAATCCACCATCCTAATTAATGATGTTAATACTCTTCTCTCAGTAATCGATTGGACACATGGCAAAAACTGGAAAAGCTGATTCAGAAAATCTGATTATTATCAAACAACTTAGATAATTAATATTGTAAAGAACAACTCCAAACCCTTGCAGAATAAGCATTCTTTTTAGGTAGCTTATGAAACATGAGCCAAGATCAATACTGGCCCCTAGGAAAAGCAAAATGACTGAAATCTTATAGATTTCAGTTCCCTGACAACAAAAGTCCTTAAATATTTAGGAATTAAACAACAGACTTATATAGAACTTGTGGGTCAAGGAAGAAATCATAACAGATATTAAAAATAGCTCTAACTTAAGAATGAAATACAGAATATCGAAATCTCTGGGATGTAGATAAAGAAGTGATTATAGGAAATGAGAGTAAATTCTTACATGTACATATGCTTTGGCTCATTTCTAGAACTGCAGATGTGGTAATACATGTGCAAAATAGAATATGTTCCAGATTATATTCATGGCAAAGACACTTGTAATATCAAAATACTGAAAACAATGTAAACACCTTTCAATATGGGATTGGTTAAATAAATCCTGGTGTTACCACACATGGCATGTCATACAGCTCTGATAGATAATAGAACAGCTTATTCTGTATTGCTCTTCAAAGACCTTGAAAACATATTTTTAAAAGGTCTTCAAGACATAAAAAAGTGATTTCTAAATGTCCAGGTATTTGTATACGACCATTTGTGTTAAATACATACTAAGGTGCAAGAATGAGTTTGGGGTCTTTTGGGTGCTTGTTTCTTTCTTCTTTCTTTTCTTTTCTTTTTCTTTTTCTTTTCTTTTTTTTTCTTTTTTGGCAGTATTAGGGCACTGAAAACAGGCCCTCACACATACCTTTTGCAAGCACTCTACCACTGAGTTGCAATCCCCAACTCCTTTTTTATTTTGAAATAGGGTCTTGCTAAATTATGCAGTCTACTAGCCTGAATCTGCAAGCCTGTTATCTCTGCTTCCCGAGTTTCTGGGATTACAGGTGTGCATCATCACACCTGGCTGCAAGATGTATTTGTGCATGCTATTATTTGTGTTAAATCCATTCATATACGCACATGTACACAAGTAGGTATTTTCTTGCATTATGTCTGGAAAAATCTCTTGAAGGAAATACAAGAAGGTTGTAACAATGTTTGCTTCTGGGGAAGGGGTTTGGGTGGTTCTGACAGAGTCTACAGGACAGGAAGAAAGGGAATCAAGAGGCTCTGCAGCCACCTGTTCCCAGCCACCTGAGACATGAATACCACTGTAAGCTCGCTCTGAGACAAATGCCTTGATCTAGGGGTCAGTGCTTCCCTGATAAATACTTTCCTATACCACAGCTGTTAACAGGATTAAAAATCACTCCTACATTTAGCCAGGAAGGATGAGAAAGGCTATGTGAGACAGAGCCACCCCCAGCAAGTGAAAGGGACATTATTCAGTGGAGCGTGCTCCCTTATTAAGATCATAGCCAACCGGATTCTTAACCTTTTGAAATGATGCTTCTGGGCCCAATCTTTACAAGGTGTTGGGGAGTCTATCAGCTCATTCCAGGCATAGACATTCCAGGAATTTTTCTTTCCTCCCCTGAGGACCCAAACTTCCCTATGAAAGACACATGTGACCTCACCTCTAGGCAATAGTAGCCCTTTGCTACCGCCCACCTTCACTTCTCGAAGGCATACTATCTTTAATATCTGTGTCTATGTTCTCTATTTTTAATAAATTATGTCTATATTCCCTATTATGCTGTGGGCTAGCTCCGCTGGTTGAGTGCTGCTCTGCACTCTGTGAGAACCTGGGTTCAATCTCCAGCACTGCACAAAGGGGAGGAGGATGTGGCAATCTACTCCTCAAGTAATCCTGCAACAATCAACCATTGTAAACCCTATGAAGGTTGCTATAAGTTGGACCCAACTTGACAGCACCTAATAACAACATGTTCCCTATTATAACTTGTGCATTGAGTATAAATTCTTTTGTACCTGAACACAAACTATTTGCTGCACTAAGGAGGTATCTGCTGCTTGTCTGGTCATGCCAGACTGCCAACCCACCTTCCTAGCAACACTTGGAGAATACAGCTATGAGAAATAGACTTGTTTTCCCTATGCATGTATGTATTATGACTTAAAATAAGAAGTAATGGGGGAAGCCTGAAGTCAAATACGAGTAATATATTAGCTAAATATGGCCTTCAGACCTCTAGTATGGAGTGCAATTAAATCTTATAAATTGTATAAAATGTAGACTCTGAAGTGGAAATGTAGTACCCAGGCTCATGCAATTAGTAAAGCTTAATGATTGCAAGGGGCTAGGATTTAGCTCAGTTGGTAGAGCACTGCGCTGCAGTCTCTGAGTTCCCAAGTTCAATTCCTAGCACCGCAAAAATGGGAGAAGGGCCTGGCAATCCACTCCCAAGGAAATCCTGAAACAGTCAGCCATTGAAAACCCTATGAGGGTCACTGAGTTGGATACCAACTTGACGGCACCTAACAACAACAACAAACAACACTGATTACAAGGATATATCATAAGGTCACCTGACTCCATAGAACAAAAAAGCATGTTCTGGGGAAAAAGTACAGAAAGAAGGTCTGCGAAGAATCCATTTAGGAAGTACCTTCCAAAGTGGACGAGATGGAGGAAAGACAGATTGGGGATAAACATGGTTACTTACTCTATCTTCTATATTCTGGTGATTAGATCACCAAAATAAGTTTGGACTTCAGTGTAAAGAATGTATATTAAAAGCAAAGCAAAATTCTTCCCTATTTGAACTCTATTTGTTTTATTTTTTAGACTTCCCACTATTTGGGTCAATCTCTACATCCAGTGGGACCTCATATTTCCTCCAATACTCTTCTAATACTACCTAAATTTATAATCGAACTCAAGTGAACATTGTGAGCTTTCCGAAAGACAAGGATCTCTCTCTCAACTATGAAAATATAGCAAAGGATTTTTCTTTTGGGAGCAATAGGCCACTTGGCAGCATGACAAGTGACTATGCCCACTGTCATCAAGAAGAAGCAACTCCAGAATTTGGTTAGGTTACTTGTTTGCTCATTGGTTTTAAACCACACTCCCATTTCAACACAGTCTTCCTTGAAGTGGTTGCACTGCTCAGTGCCTGAAGCAGTTGTAGCGAGGAACTGCTATAATGGTCAATGCACGAGAACCATGGGTTGAGATGTGCTGTGATTACAGAACACCCATGGTGCAGGATGGCTTCGATGTTGCTGTGAGGTACAGCAGACACCATGAATCCTCTATATTAATCAGGAGGGAATATAATATTAAAAAACAAATAGACAAACAAAAGCAAAGGAAACTTAGGAAAGTACAGGAACCCAGTGGATGTGAGTCAATCTAGACTTGGCATTATAGCTCTGGGAGTGCTATAAAACACATCTCACAGGTGTGTTCTGCTCTGGTGCAACCAAGCCTGAAGGCACTATCACACTAGCCATTTTTAGTTCAACAGCCTAAACAGTAATCTGCTAGACAAACAGTTCTGATAGAACTGAAAAGCAAGAGCTGTATTTTTAAAAAACATCTCTGCTACAATGCTTCTGGTTGTAATGATGAGGTCTCTGAACAGGAATGTAAAGTAAACACATTCATCATTTAAGAGGAATGGGGAGAGAGGTCTGGTTCACTTTATGCTTTTGTCTAAAGTTCTAGGTTATGAAATATGATTTTCCTCTGTTGTGCTTTTTACCTATGATGATACACACAAGTAGATAACAAACTTCTTGGATTTCATAAATTTCATAAATACAAAGGAAGTTCTTAAGTTCTGTCCATTGATGAGTAGAGTATCCTTAAAATTTAAAGCTGAAAATATGCAGGCTGACTCCTGATTTTACAGAAATGGAGATTGAGCAGGGGGAAGAAATGACCCAATCAAGATCATGAATGTAGATAATAGCAGAGACAGGATTAGAGCCCAGTCTCCACTCCAGAGATCTATCCTTATCATGCCAACATGCTTTTTTTTCCCAATGATTTAAGAATGCCCAGCTAAAATAGGATAGATCTCATAATTCTGTATATGTTTGATTAATCTATGACTTTGATCAATGTCTTCAACTAATATATTATTTGTCACTTTGCTATTATAATGAACACACTACATTTTTAGCCACTTTGGTTGTAGGTAGTTAGTATTTTGGTCTTATGATTCAATAAAGCAAGCATTACTAATGTAACAGCAAAAGGCAAAAAGAGGTGATCATTTTTGATATGAACTAGGTAAAATTAGAGTAAGCTTGATGAGTGGTCTTAACAAGGGATGGTTAAGAGATTGTCTTTTTTAAGGTAGAATTGGCATTTGTAGACAGAATAGAAGAAAAGAGGTAAGCCCATCCAGCTGTGAATTTCAGCCATGCAACCACCTAATGGTGCTAATAATGCATGTTTTGAGTTTGACTCTTTTGTGACTCAGGACTTGTGACTTTATCCTAGAGTTATTTTCTCTAGCAAACTAAAAGTTGTCACGGTTCTTACTCAAAGCATCTTCTCAGACACTATAAAAATAGTGGTTGGACAAAGTGACTATCCAAACTGAATCTTTTATCTGTCTGTCTTTCCATTTATATAATTTGACCACAAATTCACAAAAATGAAGATTCCAACCTCTGTGTATTATACATATTCTCTTACTTTACCATCAGATTCCTAAAACACCTCATGTATATATGCATGCATCATAAAAGTCTATTTGCTATACAGCTTTCACCTCTCACAAATTCCAGAACAATTTACACATATATTTCATTTGTTGTTATTTGTGCTGTGCTTTCTCATATGTAAGTCCTCTTGTGACTCCGCATCCAAACTTTACCTATTCTCAAAGACTTGCTTCAAATTCAACTCTCTTCATACCACCTTTTCTAATCTTGTTGTCTGAACAAAATCTCTTCCTGTTCTGACCCCACACCCCAAACACAACCATTTATCTGTAGCTCTCTTAATATAATGATCATTTTATAATACATGTTATGCATATTTGCAATTAGGTTTCACTAAGTATAACTTATTTGAGATTAGAGACTTTGTCCCACTTCTCCTGGAGTCTCAGATAACATCTGGCACCTAGCAGCTCTTTCACAAGTATTTGGGAATCACTATACGAATGGAGCCTGCAGCTGTAGCCCTGTGGCATCCAATCCCATCAGATCTCATGAAGCTAAGCAGGGTTGGGCCTGGTTAGTACCTGGATGGGAGACCGCCTGGGAACACCAGAAGCTGTAGGCTTGGGAGAAGGACCTGGCAACCCCCTCCCAAAAATCAATCTGCCATTGAAAACCCTATGAACAGCAGAGAAGCACTGACAATAGTGTTTCCCCTGTTGTACAGAGGGTCGCTATGAGTTGGATACCAACTCGACGGCACCTAAC
>VMDO01010415.1:0-17226 GCA_007922755.1 Pedetes capensis
TAGTTTTGAAATAATGACTCTGTGTATTCCTTCCCATCTTCTTTTGTTGTTTCCTATGTTATTTAATATTTTCCCTGTAGAATCCTTCACTCTTGTCACTTGAGGCTTGAACTTTTTTCTTCAATTCCTTAAGATTGAGGAAAGCAGAGTGTGTTCTTCCCTTTTGGTTTTCTATCTTCAGTTCTTTGCACATATTATTATAATATTTGATTTTGTCTTCTTGAGCTGCCATTTGAAATCTTCTATTTAGTTCTTCAATTTCATCATTTCTTCTTTTTATTTACTCAACATTCAGGGGCAAGTTCCAGAGTCTCTTTTGACATGTAATTTGGTCTTTTCTTTTTTTCCTGTCCTTTTAATAGCCTATTTGTTTTCCTCTTGAATGATGTCTTTGATGTAATGCCGCAACTCATCTGGTCTTTGATAATTAGTGTCTAAGGCATCAAATCTGTTCTTCAGGTGGTCTCTGAACTCAGATAAGATATACTGAAGGTCATATCTTGGCTCTTGTACACTTGTTCTAGTTTTCTTCAGTTTCAGTTTGAACCTGCATCAATGGTACTATCCTCAATCAGCACCTGGTCTGAGTCTGACTTTTGATATTGAGCTTTTCCTTCAAATCTTTCCACAAATGTGATCAATTTGGTTCCTATATGTTCCATCTAATAACTTCCATGTGTACAGTCACTGTTTATGTTGGAGAAAAAAATTGTATTTGCTATGAAAAGGTCATTTTGCCTCATAAGATATGGTTTTTGCAATCTGTACTGTTCAGTCTGATAGAAAGAAACAGATACATAAGAAAATATACCTAAAATAGCCCCTAAATGTGAACAGAAGTTTGATTATCACACTAATATAAATAGCCAGTTATTCAAACAGAAAATCTATTCTCTGGAGAAACCTTTTTTCCATCCTCATCAGCAACAGAACTTGTCTTCAGAATTCATGGGTTTGTTACACAAACTGATGAATACCAGTGGATTCTTCC
This sequence comes from Pedetes capensis, assembly GCA_007922755.1. Classification (NCBI taxonomy): domain Eukaryota; kingdom Metazoa; phylum Chordata; class Mammalia; order Rodentia; family Pedetidae; genus Pedetes; species Pedetes capensis. The sequence continues at coordinate 992 of VMDO01010415.1, forward strand.
TGCCACAGGATGCGTTTGCCCTTACAGTGGTTGGCCTGACATGCTAAAGTCCTATGCTTCCATTTCCTCCAGCCTACACTCTCCTGGATTCCACCCACCACCCCATATTCACTCAGAGCCCTCATTCCTCACAGGCCTGGGTGTCCCACGGAGGCACCCTTTCACCTCAGTCTCTATGGTATCCCAACATTTGGCAATCTCTTATGAAGGGGAAGGTGGTATGCAGCCTCTGTCACTCTACATTATTCTTAATAAAAGCCTCCCTTTCTAGGTCTTTTTATCCAAAAACATCATAGACTTCTTCTCAGGACCTTGCTTTGCCACCTCTTAGTATCTGCTACCTTATTCACACCCCCCTTGTACCTTCCCACCACACCTTCTTTTCTGGTCCCTTCTTTTGCACAACAGAGTACTAAAGTCCCTTCAGTTTTCACTACAACCAACTCTCCATAGGACAGGCATAACCTATGTCTCCTGAAAAAGTATCTATATTCACTATATTTAATTCTTAATTTCACCTTCAATTATCCTACCCATCTTGTTCTAGTATTTACATCTGGCAGTGTATGAAACTACTAAGATTCAATAGTCTCCTTATTGTTAAATCAAATGGAAACTTATTCCTAAACTAATGCTTCCCCAACCTCTCTACCCACTACATGCTTATTCCAGACCAGGTCTTCTGAGAACCCAGTGTGATCTGAGGAATATTCCCCATATAGTCAGGAAAGCCATGAATGAACTGACTTAGTTCCTGGCTGTAAGGCTGAACTTGAACCATTTTTCCAGTCATATTTCTTGTTATGAGGTATAATTCCAGGCAGCAATTGTGGCCATTTGGGTTTTTAGTGTCTTTTCATAGGCAGGGTACTTTACTCAAGTCTCTAAGCTTTAATGTTATAACCTGGCTTTGTTTCCCTATCTCATATGAAAATACACAAGACCTTATTCTCCACAGAAGCTAAGTCCCTGTTGCTACTTCCCTGCTTCTGAGTTGAGAACTTAATAGCTTTATGTTATTAACTCCACAGTGTGTACAATAGTCCCCCCTTATTTGCAGGACATATGTATCAAGACCACCAATGGATCCCTGAAACTGTGCATAGCAGTAAACCTTATATATACTATGCTTTTCTCTATATATGTTGTTGTTGTTAGGTGCCATCCAGTCGGTATCTGACTCATAGCAACCCTCTGTGCAACAGGGGAAATGCTATTGTCAGTGCTTCTCTGCTGTTCATAGGGCTTTCAATGGCAGATTGATTTTTGGGAGGGGGTTGCCAGGTCCTTCTCCCAAGCCTACAGCTTTTGGTGTTCCCAGGCGGTCTCCCATCCATGTACTAACCAGGCCCAACCCTGCTTATCTTCCTAGATCTGATGGGATGGGATGCCACAGAGCTACAGCTGCAGGCTTTCTCTATATATACATACACATATTTAATGCTTTTTCCATCTTAACTAAGAGTTTGTCATGTACCATGGGCATAAATTCTGCAGTTTGAGGTGATGATGGTGGTGTTAGGTGCTGTTCATTTAGGTATGACTCATAGCAATCCTACATACTGTAGAATGAAACATTCCCCAGCACTGTTAGTGCTTCTCTGCTATTCATAGGTTTTTCAATGGCTGATTGTTTTTCAAGATCACTTCAGGAGTGGATTACCACATCTTCTCCCACAGTTTGAGCTATAACAGCAAAAGTAGCACAAGTTTCTTTTTCCTTCTTAACAGTTTTACAGATAGGAAATTTGTTCCTGCTGTATATTTTAGCAGCCTTACCATATGGGCTTTCTTTCTCTCCTTCTTAAATCAAGAACTTTGACCTTTTGATTTAAATGAACCACTTTATGCCTTCTTTTATGGTATATCCAAATTGCCAGCATCACTACCCTGTGGTTTGGTATACTATTAACCAAAACAAGGGTTTGTTGAACACAAGCACTGTGATATACTATGACAGTCAACCAGATAACCAAGACAGCTATTAAGTGAGTAATGGGCAAGAAGCACATACAATATGGATTTGCTAGACCAACTGGACACAGCAGGATGGAGGGAGATATTATGCTATTCAAAATGGTACACCATAAAAACAAACTTATGATTTATTTTTTATGGAATTTTCCATTTAGTATTTCTAAATCATGGTTGACTACAAGCAACCAAAACTGTGGAAATCAAAACTGTGGATAAGGGAGAACTACTGTTATTTACTCTATGTCTGATCTGTAAAAAATATTTCCTTCATTTTTGATCTGAGCCTTGTCTATTTGGCTTTATCCTTTTACATAGCGTTAACACTATTTTGTAATTTTATCAGAAAGTGCCACAGCAAGATTAATATATATTTTTTTCTTTTTTTCTTTTTTTGGTGCTGGGGGCTAAACCTAGGGACTCACACATGCTAGGCTACTTCTGGCCTAGAACCTGTAATCCTCCTGCCTCTACCTCCTGAGTTGCTGGGATTACAGGCATGTTCTACAGCAGTCAGTACAGAGTATGATATCTTATGAAGACATCTACTATCAATTCTTAGTCTCAAAGGCTTATCGTGCAGATAAAACTCTACAAAGAAAGTAAAAAATTATAAACAATAGGGTTTATACAAATGTTAATGAATAATAATAGACATGAAAGCCTAATGAAGGACTAAGGCAGTTTGTTAAAACACACTGGAAGGTTTTTCCACATCCACATATGATCTGAAGTGTCAAGATAAGATCGGAGAGAAAGGCAGTTGAACTATGAGCAAGTCTAAGAGAATAGTTGTGGACAGCAGTGGTCATAGTCAACCCGGTGTAAGTCTCTCTAGGTCTCATCTGCAAAATGGAAACAATGATAATGTTTTAAATGAAATATTATCTGTAAAGAACTTTGAAAATGCCCAACACTGGGCAACTTGCTCCAAACCATCTAACTAATGAGAAGCAGCCTGCTGTAATCTGAATGGCTAGCACCCACATAAACTTCCTTCTATAGTAGGCAGTGCTAGCCCTCAGGTAAGCACAGGCAGGGGACAAAACATCGCACTTCCTTTTCAACAGCCCTTTCAGTTGGGCCATTTTCTTAAAATAGGTGTATGGAAGACAAACAATCTGCTTACTTGAAAAGCTTTTGTATATGAGGAGAAAGTAGGGTTGGTGGTGACCCTACAGTAATAGGGGATAAAGGAGTTTCCCTTGTTTTAATAATCTGTTCATTTAATCAGGCACAGGTAATTGGGTTGACTGTTCTCATTTGCCTGAACTCCTTTAAAATGTACTATGGGTTGTTTTCAAACAGAAAAGAGAATTCAATATTGAAAAATAAACCATTCTTTCTCCTACTTAAACATAAAAAGTCTAGAGTATAGTTGAGGGGGTAGTGAAAATTGTGAAATACCTCTTACTATCTGAACCACTATTCCAATTAAAAAGCACCCTGGGATTGGTGCACACTAGGCCACTGCAGAAGGCAGACATAAAGAACTCTGCTGGGAGTGACTGCAGAGTCCTTTTACCAAAGGCCCCACTCCTGAAGCTAACTGATCAATAGGTATCCCTCACTTCTTTCAGAATACAGCAGGAATTGAGGAAACTAAAGAACTGCAACACCTCCTCACCAAGATCATGTTAAACCAAACCACAGCTGCCCTGGTGCCAGGTCCCAGAAATGTAGCCCTCCTGGGGCTAATCAGCCATAGATGGTGTGGTGGGGAGATTTGGAATTGCCTCAGTCACCATCTGGAAGAGCACTTCAGGAGGCTGCCAGTGCAGTTATTTTCTCCACTTTTCAGAGTTTCTTTATATGGCTCAGTGGGTCACCAGGCACATTTCATACCCAGGTAGAAACAAAAGGAGCAGAGGTATGAGGGAGGGATAGACTTACAAAGAGCCCAGCTTTACATCAAAGGTTAGTCCTCAGGTAAAAACTAAATCAAAGGCTTTCAAGTCAAAACAAATATGTGAGACTTTGTTTTAACAAAAGTACAAAAAAAAAAAAAAACCCAATCCTGCCCTCTGAGAGGACAGGTGAGGAATGATGAGGGACTATAATGATGTTCATAAATAGTGATTGTAAATATAACATAACTCAGGTCCCTCACATTAAGAAGAAATTATATTTTCCATCCTCTTGGAGTGTGAAGAGAATGGCATTCCTCTGCCTCCATTCTCTGTCCTGTTCTTTCCCCTCTTCCTTCCACTTATCAGTTCTAAAATAGAAGAGCCCCAGATTGCCATTTGAAATCTTGGTATTGATTTTAAAATAGTACTGACTTCTATATTCATTTTCTGAGGTTTGAAGTACCCCACACCACACACCACAAAAAATATTAAATATATGAAACACATTGGTGGGAAAAGAAGGTGGATTGTATTTCCAATAGACCCTAGACAAGTGGACCTCAGTAAACATTTACCAAATTCACTATGATTTGTTAGTTCATCTTACACATACCCCACAATGCCCAGTTGATGAGAATAGTATTTTTAAATACTAATCTGTGATTACTTTTTCTCCTAATACTTTTCCCTTTTTTCTCTCTTCAATTCAAGTAGGCAAACAGACTATGCTCTTTGCTCAAGATAAATTTGGAGCAAGAAGAAGAACAGCTTAAATCTTTCTATTATTTTTCAAAGCTAAGCTTTGGAATTCCAGAGAAGAGATTAAAAGGAACAGATGCTTGGATAATGACAACCTATTAACCAAAAGAGTGAAGGGAAAAAATAAAAATGTCCCTTGGTGGTAGAGACAAGAGGTTTCTTTTGGGTGGAGAGAAAAGAAAAAAAATGATAGACAAAAACAGAGACAGACTTCTATGGGACTGTAAAACAGAAGAGTTTTTCTTTGCTTCCCAGTAGGATCACCAAGGTAGGCAATACAGCCCCTGAGAGAAAATAGCTGTGTTCAATAGAGGGGTATATGGGACCACAGGCAGCCATGCAAGAAATTCTGGAACCTCAAGTAAGCTTCTGGACTGCCATGCCCTCTAGGTGAGGATGTTACATAAAAATCTTATTGGCAAGTTGTATAAGAAAAGACTATGGATCCCAGAAGCTCACTCCTCCCCATCTTCTATCACTTGGCTGCAAGTAGGGCAAATGCTGGAGGACTTTCTCTCTCTTTCATTTAAGGTGAGGAGCTACTCTTCTCCCTCCTTGAAGAGAAATTTTGTCCATATTTTCAAATCCCCCAAAATCTGAGGCTGAGACCTGAAAAAATGGGTGAAGGGAAATAAGTGCACACTTCTTTTTCGTGGTTAATCTGCTATATCCATCCACTAAGATAAGAACAAAAGAGTACATTATCCATTTGATTCCTTAAAAGGAACAAATGGAAAACACAGGAAGAAAAAAGATAACTATCTTTGGATTGCTGAGGTTTGGCTCAGTTGGTAGAGTGCTGTTCTCCACTCTCTGAGGACACAGACTTGATCCCCAGCACCACAAAAATGGGAGAAGGATGTGGCAATCCTCTCCCAAAGCAATCTTGAAACAATCAGCCATTGAAAACTCCATGAAGGTTGCTATGACTCAGACCCAACTTGACAGCACCTAACAACAACAACAAATCTCTGGATTTTATCTCAGTCATATATTTTCTTAAATATGTCTTATCTCCTTGCAAATAAAATGCGCTTTTCATAAATGCTACTTGTGCCAATTCTAGTACTTCTAGCCTACAGTGGTCCCTACATCCTCAGCATATGAAGTGGAAGAATATCTTCCCAGACTCCCAAATGGTCCAATAGGCAAGCTCAAGGTGGCAAACTTCTTGCTGTGTGTGTGTGTGTGTGTGTGTGTGTGTGTGTGTGTGTGTGTGTGTTCAGATGGAAGGGAACCATACAAACTTCACTTCGGAGATCCTTCTCCCCATCAATTCTGATTCCATGAAACAGAGAGTATGGCCACAGGTACAAAACCCTCTCATAGACCTAGAAAGACTGAGAGCTGATCAGCTGTCTTTGGCAAAAATACCTGCTAAGGTTAGTCAAGAAAGGGGAGTTGTGGCTATATCCTGTCTCCCCTTCTACCTCAAAGTGGCCATCTTCCCCCAGCTTCAGCTTTGTCTCTCTCATAAAGTAGAATAGCAACATGTAAACAAAGAAAATCCTCCCTATCTGCTCACTGCCACACTAAGCAAGATGGAGGTCTCCGTGGGAATTGGTCCCTTTGGGTTCTTTGGGGGTCTCAGTGCATGCTAAGGCATCAAATTCCTGATTGACTAGGATTCCTCTCTATATACCATCATTGTCCAAAACACACCTGTTTCTTTAAAGTCTTAACTAAGGGATTCATAGAAAATTTCTCTTTCTTTCCCAGGGTCTCTTATAGCAAGTCCCCAGTAATGTATAGTTAAATATATATTGTTGTTGTTAGGTGCCCTTAAGTCAGTGTCTAATTCATAGCAACCCTATGTACAACAGACCAAACACTATTGTTGTGCTTCTCTGCTATTCATAGGGTTTTCAATGGATGACTGCTTTTTGGGAGTGGGTTGCTGGGTCCTTCTCCCAAGCCTACAGCCCCTGGTGTTCCCAGGTGGCCTCCCATCCAAGTACTAACTAGGCCTGACCTTGCTTAGCTTCTGAGATCTGATGGGATCAGATGTCACAGTGGTATGACTGCAGGGAGTTAAATATATAGTTAATATTGAACTAATCCACTAGTAAAGGGCCAGATATCAGAACATTAAATATATGTTATACAGGAAACGTATTTGTAAGTGATAGCACTCAGATTACCAGATAACTTTAAACCAACACTTTGAAGTCAGAATAATCTGATTAAGAGCTAAAACTAAAAGGGGAAAAAAAAGAAGGAAAATCTTCCTCAAATATACCCCAATCACCTCTCCCCAAGCTTCTACTTTAATTGAAAATACTGCTGGGAGAACTATCAATTGTAGATTTTCTTTCTCAACCAAAAGCACTTTTAAGTCAAAGTAAAGTTAACTCAAGGTAGGGCAGAGGGAATTAAAAAACATTTCTTCTAATACTAAGAGTCATGTTGAGGACACACTTTCAAAAACAGCTTCTACCTAAACTCACTTATATGAACCAATGGAAAATAAGACAAACTTTAAAGTGCTACAGGCAAAGTATTTCCTCTCATGTATTCTTGGTTGTATGTGTGCACACAGACACTGCCTTAAACCAGCAAAGATGTCAGACAATTAATAAGTCATTCAATACCATGAAATATAATGAAACTGAATTTAAAAATAAGTTGAAAGGAAAAAGAAACATGCAAGCAAGAAACATAAGATGATGCCATGAATGACATTAGCTATAAAATAAAATATAAAAGATAAAAAAAGTCGAAAGCCTGTTCATTTTCCACAGACAAGCTCAAAACTGGGAATTACATCAGTTATAGTACAAGGGAAAATGTGGTTATGTTTCTCAGTGTTCATAAATTGAAACCGATCAATTCAACAGAAAAAGACACTTTTCACATGAATTTGTGAGGTGGTAAACATTACCTTTCATAGCAATCCCATAGAAAAAGTACTGATGTGTTATAAAGCACTCTTCCTTTTAACACTTCCAATGCTATTAAGTGATATAATGTCAAAGTATGACTTAGCAAAAATGCATCTACATGGGAGATTAGAGATAGAATGAGGTTCCCAGCTCTGTGCTTACCTGGCATGAACTAATGATTGATTTTTTTGGAATGAATGACAAAACTTTTTGACAAACCTATATATATAGTTTTATTCAACCAAGCTCTTTGTAAATACTGAGCAACAGCAAGCCCCAAATAATGTCTTTTCAAGTACTTGTTGTTGTTGTTGTTGTTGTTGTTGTTGTTGTTAGGTGCAGTGGAGTTGGTATCTGACTTTTAGCGACCTTCATAGGGTTTTCAATGGCTGACTGTTTCGGGATTGCCTTGGGAGTGGATTGCCACGTCCTTCTCCCATTTTTGCGGTGCTGGGAATTGAACTTGGGACATCAGAGACTGCAGAGCGGCGCTTTACCAACTGAACTAAATCCCAGGCCTTTCAAGTACTTGGGTTAGTATTATTCTAGATTGCAGGCTATGTACAGCTCTCTATCGATTAACAGCCACCAAGCTGGAGGTAAGTTCCATCCTTTTATGAAACTGAGGTGTCTAAAGAGGACTTGACTCAAAGTCAATGCCACATCTGCCCAAAAGTGGCCAAAGAAGATACTAAGTGCCCTCCATTGAGCAACACTGCTTAAAACTATCTTTCGAACCAGCAGCATTGGAGCCTCTGATGGTATCATGACCAGTTTAGGCTACAACAAAATTAAAATTACCATCTTTATTTGTAAGCTATGAAAAAACAAAATCTTTTTAGAAATCTCAACATATAAAAAGGACTTTTGCCTACTTATAAAAAATACACTGACATGTTTCATACAAAAATTCATAGTGAACATCAGAATTACAATATTCATGACCTCACCTCAATAAGTTTACCAGAAATTCTATTCAAACTGAACATGATCTTTTCAATAGGTTTAGGGGTGCTGTACTGCAATATTACCACTTGCCCCAAGAGTTCCCTTTCTCAAGATCTCTACTTAGAGGAGATGCCAGATCTTTGTTTCAGTCGTCAAAAAGAATTTCAACACAGAACAGAGATGTAAAGAAGAGTTTTGAGTTTATTAGATTAAGGGTAAGAGATGGTATACCCTTCAGAGCAAATGTGGGCATCAGAGAGAGAGGCACACCTAGGTGTCTTCATAATGGGTATATGTATGACATGGGGCTTTTGAAGTTATATTGCTCAGTGAGATCCCAGTGGGTTATCTGGTATAGAGTTATAGGTTGGAAAAAGAGAATTATTAAAATGCCTAGTTTGGAGTAGTTAAGGAAATTACTACTACATCTAGCCTTAAGGAAACTACCTAGGTTTGTTAAATTTAATTATAGTCCATAATCTGGTTTGGTGAGATTCTTGGGGAAGCACTGGTTTCTTATGTAGGCAGCTCCCCTTCTTCCAATTCTACAATTCTCAGCTGGTAAAACCCAGACCACATCCCAGGATGAGAGAAGCCCTTTCTTTCCTATGTCCCCCAAACTTTCCCTGTCTTTCCATCCTGCCTCAATCTTAGCATTAGTTCTTTGAGGAACATTCTCTGAACCCAAATGGCAGGACTATTTTTAAACATTTTAACCACTATTATAAGTGCACCATCACAGCATTTATTACCCTGTATTTTGCCCATTTACTCCTTGCATCAGTTAGGATGCATTTAACTTGAAGTAGCAATTAATCAAACTAATAGTGATTAAAACAATAGTTTATTTTCCTGAAATAAAAGTAAGCCTGCAGGAAAAAACAAAGAAAAGAAAAAAAGAAAAATTAATAAAACACTACTGGCTTTGGTTCAGTAACTCAGTGGTGTCTCTGACGTTCTTGGCATTTCCCTCGGGATCATCAAGTTCCTGTGAATGCTGCACACCCACATTTAAGACAGGGAGAAAGGGGTACAAGACAAGAAACAGGTGGTGGCATCAGTGTCTGTTCCATTTAGGAAACAACAAAAGTGTTTCCAGAAATCTTCCCAGAAAAGTTATTTCATATATGTCTCTTTGGGCATAGGTGAGTCCCTTGTCCAGCTTCAGGGAAGGCTGGGGGAGAAGGGACAGCATGACAGTGAATGGCTGAGTCTAAGCCTCAGACTGCTCATGGTCCACTATGACTAAACACTACAGGACAAAGAAGAATGTCAAATACATATTAGATTTGGAACTAAAATACTTATCATGTTTATCTGTTTCCTGAATTACATATGAACTTCTTGAAATAGAATATAGCTGGGCATGGTGGCACATACCTGTAATCCCAGCGGCTTGGGAGGTGGAGGCAGGAGGATCGCAAGTTCGAGACCAGAGGCAGTCTGTGTAACTTAGTGAGACTCTGTCTCAAAAAGTAAAAAAAAAATGGGCTGGGGGTACAGCTCAGTGGTCCAGCATTTGCAGAGCATGCAAGCGCGAGGCTCTGGGTCCAAACCCCACTACAGCTAAAAAAAAAAAAAAAATAGAGAATATGTCTGTGTCACAAGCTTACACTCCATTCTAGCACAGTGCCTGGCTCATAGCAAGTGCTCAGGAAGTAATGAAGGAGAGAAAGAAGAAAAACACAAAAATTAAAAAGTGAATGAATATTAACTTCTCAAATTTCCATCTCTGTAGTTCTTATTAGGACATAAGATGAATATTTATGTATATTCTGAATATACCTGTATTTTAAGATAGTTCCCACCATAGGCACTCAGCAAATGCTATTGCTACTGCTGAGGAGGAGAAAAGTCTTTTCAAGATACTTTGCAGAAAATTACAATATGATTTGCACAAAATTATAATACTGACATCAAAATATAATAAATATGTTTAAAATAGGTATATTCTTTTCATTGGCTCTATCAGTATACAACAGGACACTAAAAAGAACCTTTTCCTTCTGATTCCAAAGAGAAATGTGATTGGCAAGGTTCATGTAATCAGGCTTTGCAAGCTTAACAGTCTAAATAAATTGCTCAGGGAAAACTCTAACCAAAATTATCATTTGTCTCTGAAAAAGGAAACAAAAAGTATGACTATGAGACACATAATTTGTATAGACAATCAATGAAATGCAAGCTCTATATTGGATTTAAACAAGATCTTGCATAGAAGTTAAAAGAGGATTCTTTATGGATTTAATTAAAATGCTGCATAAAAGACCTTTCTAATCTTACTGTGTTGCAACTGTATTAAGACACTCACATCAAAATATTTACATTTAAATATTTTATAATGCCACAGTTTAAAATATTAATGATGCAACAAGTAATCAGTGACATTCCAACAGCCTTTCTATAGTAAGTTTGCAAGAAAACAGCAGTCTAACCATGTTATCCCTAGTCAGCTATTTGAAATTCAGCTTAGCAAACATAACAGCTTGCCCATTGCTACAATTCTAATGAAAACTCCTCTAAGAACTTAACTTCTTGCTATTACTATTCATTTTTATTCTGTTCAAGATAGTGGCACTAGAGGGAAGAAAAAGAACTATCCTTATGTCATTAAGTGCCACTGCTGAGCTTAAATATGCTGCTTTTCAGAGAGATAGATTTATTGAAAGATTTCATTAAAAATGTGAGAAAGGCAGCTGTAAAACATAACAACTGAACAAGTCAATATTATTGTCATGTTTTATAGTGAAGAGAGCTTTACAGAGACCTAAGTGTCATTTGGGAACAGATAATGTGGCAGAGTATTGCATTTGTACATGATATAACCTTTGTAACTGCAAGATTCATTTCTTAACATTTCCTTCTTGAGAGCACCAGAGAATTGCTACCTCTCCATAATCATGGCTACAACCTTCTCCTCTTACTGCCTTTCTTCATTGTTATCGGACAACAACAACAACAACAACAAAAAAACGAGGACGATATGATTCAAACTCCCATCCATATAAACAAGTCAAGGATGAATCTTCCTGTGGTCATAAGTACCATGCAGGCAATAAATGCTTGCAGTATCACCTTCAAATATGAAAGGCGATTACTCCATTCTTTGATCCTTAGAGAAAGCTAATTATTAGGGCTGATCATAAAGGAAGTTAATGATTAAAGGAATGACAGCCAAGTGTCAGAGATTCTATAAAACCTGCCAACTCCAGCATAAATTTGCTAAGGGATTTAAGATATCTGGCTATCAATTTCCTCCACTGCAAAAAAGAAAGAACATGGTAGATTTTCACAGTCCTTTGAGAAGTTTAAAACAGTTTATGTTGCCTTCATGTGGAGTTGTTTATGGAAGGTTAAAATAGCAGTAGATTTAAATTTGGAATTGAGATAGGAAACATACAGTTATGCAATGATATAAATTCCTTTTGGCAGATTTTCTGACTTGCAAATAGAGAGCATATAAAATAATGATGACCCACTGAGAGAATTAAAAAAAAAATCCTGAAATCTCCTCTGGACAGTTTATACCAGTAATGTAGCAGGGGCTTATTACCTTTCTGATCTTTCTGAGTCAGTTTTGAAATGCTGTTTTAATTACCAACTGAACTAACTCCTTAATCCTTTTAATCTTTCTATCCTTAAGCTGTAAATTTTCTTTCTCTTCTTGAAGAGTTTGTTTCTTAAAGAAATTCCTTCTTCCTGCTGGGCACCATGGCATACCTGCAATACCAGCAATTTGGGAGGCTGGTGGTGAGTTAGAGGAGGAGGATCATGAGTTAGAGGCCAGTGGCAGTCTAAGCAATTTAGCAAGACCCTGTCTCAAAATAAAAAACAGAAAAGAGGCTAAGGGTGCAGCTCAGTGACAGAACATTTGCCTAGTATGCACAAGGCTCTGGGTTTGATTCTCTAGTACTGGGAGGAGTGGGGGTGGGGGAAGGCAGAAGAAGAAAGAAAGAGACAGAGAGAAAGAAGGGGTGTGTGTGTGTATGTGTGTGTGTGTGTGTGAGAGAGAGAGAGAGAGAAGAAAGAAAGAAAGAAAGAAAGAAAGAAAGAAAGAAAGAAAGAAAGAGGAAAGGAAAGAAAGAAAGAAAGGAAGGAAGGAAGAAAGAAAGAAAGAAAAGAAGGAAAGAAGGAAAGAGAAAGAAGAAAGAAAGGAAAGAAAGAAAGAAAGAAAGAAAGAAAGAAAGAAAGAAAGAAAGAAAGAAAGAAAGAAGGAAAGTCCTCTTTCCCTTCTTGGAATTTAAAACTTGTATGGCTAATACTAGAGGTTGACATGTACATGTTTCTTCTTGGAAAACATCTACTATATTTCTTTAAAATACATTTAACCCATCTTTATTAGAAGTAAATTTTCAGTTTTTTCTGAATATTGATTTTACTTGAACAATTGGAAAGTCAGGCTTAACTTTTTGAATCACATAGTCTAAACTAGTTAAATAAAGGACAGAGGCACCAATACAGTAAAGCTCATAAACATGTTATCTTACCCCAATCCAGCTTTATTTATTAGAAGACATTCTAAAGAATATGCATGGCTTTTCCTCTGTATTTCAGAAATTTGCATTCAAAAGCCCAACATCCCACAGCAATCACCACCCAAGCACAAAAGTAGATTGTCTGAAATAACTGGACAGATCAGCTAGATCTGTCTGAATGCTTCTAGACAGTTGAGTGACATTTCACTTAGCTTTAGAACGAAGGACCCAAATTTAATAAATAAAGAGCTTTCAATACAGCAAGCACATTTCACTCTTCTTCTACCACAAAACAATTTAACTCAAGAAATATTTATCAAGAATGTACTGCTATAAATGCTGTGGATAACTTTGGCAAAGTAGAAGACAACAGATCTATCCTCAGGCAGCTTACATTTGAGCAATATGAAGAAGACATATCTATTCATGAAATTAAAGTAAGGATAATATAATTGTGGTGGGCATAATTCCAAGACATCCACTGTGGTTTCCAAGCCTGGTATTTCTCCTATGATTACATTATATACCATGTGGCAAAAGAGACTGTGCAGATGTAATTAAGTCTACCAACCAGTAGACTTTAATGTGGAGAGATTATCTATATGGACCTAATATAATCACATAATGTTTTAAAAGCAGAAGAGGGTTTTCTCTGACTAGTCCTAGAAGAGGAAGTCAGCAAGATTCTAAGAAAGAAGAGGATTTGGCATGCCATTTCTGGCTTAGTGAAGAAAAAGGCAATGTAATAAGGAAGTCAAAAGCCTGCAGTAGTTTAAGAGGCTTCTGGCTGATAGCCAATAAGAAAAAAAAACAGTAACTTCAGTCCTAGAATTGTAAGGGATGAAATTCTGCCAGTGGCCAAAATGAGCTCAGTAGTAGATTCTTCACCAGAGTCTCCTCAAAAGAGTCCAAACTAGAGAACACTTTTATTTCAGCCTTGTGAGATCCTAAGAAGAAAACACAACTGAGCCTACCTAGACTTCTGATCTACAGAACTTGTTTTTAAAAAGTATTGTTTTAAGCTACATTGGTGGGAAAAGATTGAGGTTGTCAAAGATTTCTCTATACTTGATTCTACAATCAACACCCATGGAAACAGGAGGCAAGAAATCAAAAGACAGTGCATTGGGAAAAGCTGTTAGGAAAGACCTCTTTAAAGTGTTGAAAAGTAAAGATGTCACATTGAACTCAGAGGTTTGCCTGACTCATGTCATGGTATTTTTAGTTACATCCTGTGCTTATGAAAGCTGTACATTGAATAAAGGAGACAGGAGAAGAGTTGATGCTTTTGAATCATGGTGCTGCATACAAATATTGAATATACTATGTACTGCTAAAAGAACCAACAGATCTGTCCTATAAAAAGTGCAACCAGAGGGCTCCTTGGAAGCAAGGGTAGTTACACTGCATCTTACATGTTTTAGACATATTTTAAGGAGGGACTAATCCCTGGAGAAGGACTTCATCATGTTTGGGAGAGTGGTAGGTCAAAGAAAAAAAGGAAGACCCTCAACTAAATGGACTGACAGTGTCTGCAACAATGGGCTTAAACATAAAAAAGATTATGTGCTGGCACAGTGTCGGGGAATGTTTCATTCTGTTGTACACAGGGTCAATAGGAGCCAGACTCAACCCAATGGTCCTAACAACAACAACAACACTGACATAGAGTTAGTGTCATATTAGTAAGAGGAATCAGGAAGTATATGAAAGCTTAAAGGAAGGAAAGAATAATATTGCTAAAATGGACAACATCCTCCTTGTTTGCTGCAAGTAAACAAGGCCCTGGCACATTTACACAATGCTATCCTTCTAGCCTTCAGTGGTCTTTACCTTCCCTATGAACCATGAAGCAACACCAGGGCCACATCGGTCCCTGAAGCCTATTCTCTCATCTCTTGCCTATAATGCTCTCTGCTGCCAACGAACAACAGTTGAACTCACAGGTATTTCTGGAATTTCCTTCACTGGTTTCAGTGTTTTCTGTGTTCTCCACTCAACCTCCAAGGTTATCTGCTCAGTTCTCTTTTTGTGTTCCCAAGTAGTCAAAGAAGTTAATATTAAACACTTGACTAATTAAAATATGTCTTGACTAGCCCATAGAGAAGTCTTTAATAAAATTCAATTTGGACTAGATGTGTTCGCACACTCCTACAATCCCAGTATTCAGGGTGCTATGATAGAAGGATCTCAAGTTTTAAGCCAGCCTTAGCTACATACCAAGACGTTGTCTCAGAAAAAATACATGTTTTTGCATTTGTCTTACTGAAATCAAATTAAGACCATCTCTTTTTCCCTATCATGCTCATTGTTGAACACTCAAGCTTATTCCTTCTGAGTCACAGTTTTAAAATAACACCACAGAAGTGACTTTATATGCTCAGCACTGACCACATATTCAATATCACTGAAGACGCAGGAAGTTAAAATGCCCTTTTTGCAAAGCTTGCCTGCTCAGGATTTTACATCAAAAGTTGAACTGTACTAGGGTGCTATTTTTGGCACTGCTACAATTACTTCTTGGGGAATTATTTCAGAGACCTCATCTCCTTAGGATATGAAGGTCTTAACATAGAAATATTTTTTAAAATATTCTGCTGATATGCTACTGGCTGGACAGCAATCAGTTTGTTTATGGTTATGTGAAAATATTGTCTGAGGCTAAAAATTCTTTTCTCTCTCCCTTTGCTTCAATCCTGTCCTCAAGTGATTGAATGGTTTGTTTTTCCCTTTTAGTTCTTCACAAGATAAATATCTGCAGAAAATCAATTGTCTCAAAAAGAATGGCTGTTGCTAAAAAGCAGAAAATGTTTGAAAAGCCAGTTAATATTCTCCCAAAAATCTTCAGAAGTTTATATTTATACAATACTGTTAGCAGGGAGATGCAAGGAGCAGGTCCAGAGAAGGAAGCAAGGGTCCACAGCACAAGTCTGGAGGCCAGGGCAGGCAAGTCCTTCCCCACAGCTAGAATTACCCACCCACCCCCCACCCCGGCAGCAGATACTTCAATTTGCCTGTGTTACTCTGTATAAAAGAATTTATATGAGACACAGAAATTAGTATGTTGTTGTTGTTGTTGTTAGGTGCCGTCGAGTCGAGTCCGACTCATAGTAACCCTATATACAGCAGATCGAAACACTTGCCCATTCTGTGCCAGGCAAACGATCTTATTTATGTTTAAGCCCATTGTTGCAGTCACTGTGTCAATCCATCTGGTGGAGGGTTTTCCTCTTTTGTGTTGACCTGCCACTCTCCCAAACATGATGTCCTTCTCTAGGGATTGTTCTCTCCTGACTACATGCCCGAAATATGTAAGACACAGTTTGGCCATTTTTGCTTCCAAGGAA
>VMDO01010415.1:17326-71827 GCA_007922755.1 Pedetes capensis
ATGATGCCACTGAAAATACCATGGCATGAGTCAGACGCACCTTCGTCTTCAATGTGACATCTTTGCTTTTCAATACTCTAAAGAGATCTTTTGCCACAGCTTTTCCTAGAGCAATGCGTCTTTGGATTTCTTGACTGCTGCTTCCACGGGTGTTGATTATAGAGCCAAGCAAAGTAAAATCTTGGACAACCTCAACCTTCTTCTTCGTCCAAGAAGAAATTAGTATAGGGTATAGAATAAGTTTATTAAAGATAGAGAATATAGACAAATTGTAAAGGCAATACATCTTCAAGATATGAATATGGGCAGTAGTAAAGAGCTACTGCTGCCTTGAGCTAAGGTGGGAAATGATCTTTATAGTAGTACTTGAGTCTTCAGGGGAAAGAAAGAAACATTTACACCTGAGACTTGTGCCTGGAATGGGTTAATGGATTACCAGTGTCTTCAAGGAGTGGGTTCAGAGGCAGCATTTCAAAAGGTGATAGAAATCAATACCAGACTTGATAAGAGAGCAGAATTCACTAAACAATGTGGGTTTTCAACTGCTGGGGGTGATGCACATCTCACAGTCTTATCTTTCCTGCATGAATGTAGAAGTGAGGAAATATTTTAATTCTATATCCTTTTAGCAAGTATGTTGTTTGTAAGGGTATTATCTATCAGGAAAGCACAGGCCACCAGACCTGGCTGACTGCAGAGCACTCTATTCCCTCTCTTCTTGCCTATTACCCTCTAACAAACACCAATGCAAACCTTGAAAATGTGTGCCTCTGAAACCTTCTATTCATCTCCCAAAAAAGCCTTTATTAATATACTTTGTTTGTTTGTTCTCATCTTCCATTATCTTCCTTCTAGGAAGTTAAGGCTATACTAAAAGAGTTTGCAGTAGGTACTATATCCATAAAGATAAATCATTGAGAACAACCAAGAATAGATGACCTCAATGTCATTTTTCAGAGGGAATACACAGTTTTTAGTAAGAATATGTAGGTTTTAGTTCAATTGTAGGACCCCAAATTAGGATCTTCGAGGAGAGAGGCCCCAGAGAGACACCAAGACTCGGATCGATGCAATAAACATGAGGCTTTATTTCCAGGGCGGGGGTCAACCCTCCTTAGAGTCTCCCTAGCAACGGAAGGAAGGTGACCCCGAGGGAGAGAAGCTTGGGGTTTTTATACAGTTTAAGGGGTGGTGGGAAGGCACAAGGGAACTTGTTTTGAATTGATTGGTGGGAGGTTGGCAGGGTTGTCGGGGCAGGTACTGATTGGGCAAGTTTGGAGGAATTCAAAAAACACTTTCAGGGCAGGATTCTCGGAAGTTTTAACCGCCTGGGTCCCGATGACCTATGGCCAGTACATTCTTGTAGTTAATCTGTTTATCTCGGAATTCTTTACCTAGTTCCTCTTCAGAAAACCCCCCACCTAGGTCAGGAAATTGAAACTTGAGCAAACTTAATTATACAGAAACTTCTAAGCAAGCATTCCAGAGACTTTAAACAATCATTGTAAGTTACCAAGTAAACCATGTTGGGTTGTCAGTGAGCTCCAAGCATTCAGAAGGAGTGGGGAGGAGAGGGCAATAGCATCCTTCACAATTCTTCCACTTCCTGACAGTCACATACTTTCTCGTTACGGATCCATCATTACCATACCTACAAAATGGAGGTAATCGTACCTATCTATATGATACCCTACACCACATAATGGCAGAACATTATTATGCCAAACACATTAAAGTTACTTTAGAGCCAGCAAAATGTCCTATAAATTCAATATACCTAATTATTAGTAGCCTGCAGCGGTAGCCCTGTGGCATCTGATCCCGTCAGATCTCGGAAGCTAAGCAGGGTCCGGCCTGGTTAGTACCTGGATGGGAGACCGCCTGGGAACACCAGAGGCTGTAGGCTAGGGAGAAGGACCTGGCAACCCCCTCCCGAAAATCAATCTGCCATTGAAAACCCTATGAACAGCAGAGAAGCACTGACAATAGTGTTTTGCCTGTTGTACAGAGGGACGCTATGAGTAGGATACCGACTCGACAGCACCTAACAACAACAACAATTATTAGTAAATTGAGATTAAAATTTATATATTATATCTTTAAGTAGCAGAGTCTCAAAATCGTATATTTTTCTAAGTCAGGTTAAGACTGATTTCAAATAGATAAACATTTACTGAATAATATTCTGGTTCAACATGATTAGCCTAAAAATCCACTTCTTGACTTTAAATCTATTATGATTATTTATTATTATGTATGCTAATTATCATTCAGTTGGTATGATATGTGCTTTACAGTTATTATACCATTTAAACCTCACAACAACCACAACCCTAGAAGATAGGATCATTACCCTCATCCTATATATAAAGCGTTCAAGTTTCAGAGAATGCCAGAGACCTACCAAAGTAACACAACTCATAGGTACAGGGACTGGCATTCATGCAAAGGTGTGCAGTCTCCAAAACACCTATAATTTACTACCTTGCATGCATTAAAATACAATAAAAGCACAGAACATGGGCCTAGTGGCCCATACCTGTCATCAGAGCAATCAGGAGGCTGAGGCAGGAGGATTGACATTTCAAGGCCAGCCTGGGATACACAAGAGCCTGAAGAAAGAAAGAAAGAAAGAAAGAGAGAGAGAGAGAGAGAGAGAGAGAGAAAAAAAGAAAAAAAAGAAAGAAAGAAAGAAAGAAAGAAAGAAAGAAAGAAAGAGGAGAGAGACAGAGGGAGGGGGAGGGAGGGAAAGAAGAAATGAAGGAAGGAAGGAAAAAGAAAGAAAGAAAGAGAAAGGAAGAGAAGGAAGGAAGGAAGGAATAAAAGAAAAAGAAAAAATCCTGTAACAAAATCAAATGATATGATTTCTTCTATAAGTACAACAAAAGAGAGGAATCTGCAGGAAGAAGGGAGGGCTTCAAGGAATCAGTAATGCTGAATTGGAATATGAAGTGTGGCTTTTAGGTTGATGATTACTAGTCTAAGTAGCCCTGAGCACAGATCATGCACAGAATGGATTCTTAGTAAACCCTTGATGAATAAAGACAAATTATTTCCCTAGGCCTGATATAAAACATTTAATTTTAGGAATCTACCTTCTAAGCTTGTTGCCTGTGTTTTTCCTTGATTAAATCAGCTTTTTTCTTCTCTAATTTATCTACCTTGTTTAACTCTAGTTTGCATCACCCAGATGTCCATAGGGCCAGACACTGAGTTTCTATTGATGTTATCATCACCTTAAGCCACATTCAGATTGAGAATTCATTTGAAAATCAGTCATGTAAAATTCTCCAATGAAGATTTAGTTCTGAGTTCCAAATATAAAAGAATTTAAAGGAGTGCTTACAAAGAAAGACTACATAAATAATAAAGAGAATTTTCTGACTGGTTAAATGACTAATAATTAGCCTTTTAATAATGACTATTATACTCTTTCATCTGGAAAATTATTCATTTGCCCTTTAAATTGAACTAAAAGACCACTGGGCAAGATTTTATTTACCTATTCTATATTTCTAGGTTTCATTCAGTGCATTATTCAGGATATCATGCAAAATGACAATTGTGAATTTTATTCTTTGCTAAATATTTACATGATACAATCAAAATGGCTAAAGCTATTTTTTTCTCCAATTCTTCTAAAGTGATCATTCTGTATCAATTTAGATTCCTTATTTTATAACTAATAGAAACCCAGTTCAAAGTGATTTAAACAATAAAGAGGAATTACTAACTCTTATAACCAAAGGTTCAGAGGAATGAAAGAGTTCAGAGCTGGTTTAATTTATCACCTTAATGATATCAAGGACTTGGTTTCTTTTCTTCTCCCTTCTGCTTTTCTCCCAATCAGCACTATCCAATGACTTTCTTCCCTGGTGGTAACAAAAAAAAAATTTTTTTCCTGCATCATTTCTACATATTCAAATCACATTGTCCAGAAAACCAGAAAGTATTCACATTCCAGCAAGCATTATCTCACATCTCATTCCTAAATTTGGTAATGATTCTTTTCTAAGATACTGTAGAAACCAATCGCTGACTGTCTTAGACTTTCATTCTCAGAATACAGGGACAAGAGAATGTGATTAGCCTATTAGGGTAAAAGAAGTAGAACCCACACACACACCTAGAATTGTGGGTATAGTCACTCTTCCCCCCTTATACCCTACCCCATTCTGCAAGACGGCTAAAAATGGGAGAGAAAAAAGGGACAGTAAGGACAAAACTGTACAATCCTATCTGGCTGGACAGTCCTTCCCCACATTTCAACATATTGCTGTAAATCTACATCATTCCTTAATCCTCAATACATTCCATTATCCTTTTTCCTTTTGTGTTCTTAAATTACTTTTTCATTTTTTATTTTGAAATAACTTTATATTTACAGAAGAATAGCAAAGGCAGTACAGAGAACTCCTGTATACTAGTATTAATATTTTATGTACACATGGCATGTTTGTCAAAACCAAGAATAATACTGGTACAATATTCTAAACAAAACTGCACACTTTATTTGGAATTTGCCGGTTCTTCCAATAAAATCTTTTTTACCTATTCCTGGTTTCAAGCTAGGGTCTCGCATTACATTTGATTTTCATAATTCCTTAGACACCTCCAATCTGTGATGGCTCCTCAGTCTTTTCTAGTTTTCTATAAATTAAAAACTGAAGTATGCTATTCATGAATTTTGTATCAAGTACCCCAATTTTGGTTATCTTTGTATTTTCTCATTACTCAACTGTTTATGAACTATGGAAGAATATCACAGAATTTAATTTCTCTATTTTGAGATAAATTTCTTCATCTTTATGATCTACATTATGATAATTCAGAATATGTATATAATTTGTAATGATCAAAGTAGGATAATAAGCCTTCAAACTCTTCAAACATTATATGGACCCAACAAAGATGTCCATCAACAGATTAATGGATAAGGAAAATGTAGTATATATACACTATGGAACACTATTCAGCCATAAAAAAGAACAAAATCTTGTCATTTGTAGCAACACAGGTAGAACTGGAGACTATTACATAAGGGATATAATTCAGGCACAGACAAGACCAATACCATGGATTCTCTCATTTATGGGAACTAAAAAGCCAAAGTAACAGAAGACTAGAGTGGAATAATGGTCACCAGAGACCGAGAATGGACAGAGGAAAGGACATTCCCACTCTTATTGTCTCAATAGAGACTGGGAAGGAAGGCCAGAAAGAAATTAGATAAGGGACATCAAAACAATAAGAGGAATAATCAGTTCTGGTTTTCTATAACACAGCAGGATCTTTCTTTCTAACAGTCACTCTTCCAGACTCCTCCCCCACATTATATGAACATAAACGGATTTATAGTCCTTCCTATAGTCCATGGAAAGCTGGGGGTGGGGGAATGACTGGAAAGGAAAACTTTGAACTATAAACCAAAAGTTAAAGAAAGAAAAGGTACCACCAATTATGGCCAACTATTTAATATACTAAGGCTAGGATTTAGCTCAGTTAGTAGAGGTCCCAAGTTCAGTTTCCAGCACTGCAAAAATGGGAGAAGGATGTGGCAATCCACACCAGAGGCAATCCTGAAACAGCCATTGAAAACCCTATGAGGGTTGCTATGGGTTGGATATGACTCAACAGCACCTAACAACAACAACTCTTAATATAATGGCTTATAAAACATATATTCCTGGCCCCCCCACTGGCATACTATATAATACAGGCATTCCAACAAGGATATACAAGTGCTGAGAGAGGAAAAAGAAGAAGCTGCACATTTCCATGGCTGGCAGCCTTTCAAGACACTGTGGCTATACTTTCCTCAATGGAAAGTACCTGGGCACCACAGTATAATTCTAGTTTCTTTATAAACTGGTACTAACATTCACTGGTGAGGTGCCAACCTGCCCAGACAATGTACTTCATGACAACTTTAATGGTTTTAATATTCATTGTTGTTGTCGTTGTTAGGTGCCATCAAGTCATGTCCGATTCATTGCGACCCTCATAGGGTTTTCAATAGCAGACTGTTTCGGGATTGCACTGGGAGTAGATTGCCACATCCTTCTCCCATTTTAATATTCACTAATACAACCAAATTCTTTGGCTCAATCCCTCAAGGGGATTTTTTTCCAGAAGCGGAAAAATTAATGTACTATGTATCTAAAATATATTTTGCCAGCTAAAACAAAATGCACTTAAAAAAAATCTTCACTGGAAGCCACAACAACAAAACACCTATAATTCAAAGAAACAAAGCAAATGCTAAGTGTGGTGGCGTACTAGGGAGGCTAAGGCAGGAGGATCAGAGGTTTAAGGCCAGCCTGGGCCATATATAGTGAGACACTATCTAAAATGAACCAAAGAGAAGGGAAGGGAAGGGAAAGGAAGGGAAGGGAAGGAAAGGAAAGGAAAGGAAAAGAGAGAAAGGAGGAAAGGAAGGAAGGGAAGAAGGAAGGAGAAATACAAATATCAAATAATAAAAAGATGTTAATAACAAAATATTAATCTCACAGGTAAAAAAGAAAAAGAAAACATTTTACTTATAATATCAGCAAAATATGTTTTAAACTGGACTAAAATGGTATTGTTAGGGAGGAGAAAAATAAGAACTTTCAAGTATCATAGATGGCATTATAAATTTGGTGCAACTTTCCTGAACCGTAATTTAATAGTAAGTGTTAAATTTTTCCACCTCATCATACCCTGTGTCTGCAGTCCCCCTACCCTGGGAGGCTTTTTGTCAGGGTATATATCCTTTATAACAGTGCTGGAAAGATTTTTTTTTCTTCTCCCTTTACTGGAAGATGTTGGTGGGGTACAGAGTACTAAAGCATTGGCTTTTCCATTATGCAACTGTTATATCACTTTTGGTTACACTTTTATCAACTTAAAAGGCTTATGGAACTTTTTGACTAATACATAGTAAAATTCATATCATATTTGGACTATATTTCCCTATGTTCCCCATGAAATTGCATCATTTATATTGAGATTATCCTCTCACCATTTATCCCTCTACATTGATTCTCCTCCCCATTCCACCTTCTGCAATCTTCACTTCCCTTTGCTAGTTTCCTCCCTTCTCCTTTCTACTCTTTATATTGTCCCTTCTTCACTAAGTTTAATTGTGCATTTCTATATATCAACTTACTTATAGGATTTTTTCTTCCTTTAAGTGAGATTCAGCTCCAACATAGAGTGAGAACACATGGCATTTCTCTTTTTGAGTTTGTATCCATTCACTTAAGATGATATTCTCCAGTTCCATCCATTTTGCTGCAAATGACATCATTTCATTTTTTAATTCCTGAGTAGTATTCTATTGTGTATACATACAATAATTTTTTATCTATTCTTCTGTTGATGAGAATCTTGGTTGGTTCCAAATCCGTGCTATTGTGAATAGTGCTGCATTGAATACGGAGATGCAGATGTCTCTGTGGTATGATAATTTGTCTTCCTTTGGCTATATTCCCAGTAGTGGTATATCTGGATTGTATGGCAGTTGTATTTTTAGTTTTCTGAGGTATCTCCATATTAATTTCTAAAGAGGTTGAACCACTTTACAATCCCACCAACAGTGCAAGAATATTCCTTTTGCCCCATAACCTTGCCAGCATTTGTTATTATTTGTTTTACTGATCTTGGCCATTCTTACTGAAAGTAGGTGGAATCTCAGAGGTGTTTTGATTTGTATTTCCCTAATGGCTAGGGATATTGAGCATTTTTTCATGTGCTTCTTAGTCTTATGAATTTCTTCATTTGATAACTGTCTATTCAGTTCCTTTGCCCACTTGTGTATTGGGTTATTTGTCTTGGGAGTTGCTTTCTTGAGTTCTTTGTAAATTCTAGAAATTAGTCCTCTGCCAGATATGTAGAATATGAGGATTTTCTCCCAGTCAGTGGACTCTTCCTTAACTTTGTTGTTTCCTTTACTGTACAGAAGCTTTTTAATTTCAGGCAATCCCATTTGTCACTTTTTGGTGCGATTTCCTGAGCAATTGGAGTCTTATTAAAGAAATGCTTTCCTATGCCTATCTGTTGCACTGTGTTTCCTATCTTTTCTTCTAGTAGTTTTAAGGTTTCTGGTTTTATGTTGAGGTCTTTTATCCATTTCAAGTTGACTCTCATGCAGATTGAGAGGTACAGATCTGTTTTCACTTTTTGCAGGTGGAAATCCAAGCACCGTTTGTTGAAGAGGATATTTTTTCTCCAATTGTTGTGCTTATCCCCTTTGTCAAAGATCAGGTGGCTATAGTTGTGTGGGTGTATCTCTGGATCTTCAATTTTGTTCCACTGGTCTTCAGGCCTATTTTTGTGCCAGTATCAAGCTGTTTTTGCTACTATACCCCTGTAGTATAGTTTAAAGTCAGAAATTGTGATCCCACCTGCATTGGTTTTGCAGCTTAAGATTGTTTTGGTTATACATAAGTGTTAAATTTTTAAAGTTTGTGTCCTTTGAATCTACAATGCTACTTCCAAAAATTATCCAAAGGAACTAATCACAAAACATGCTTCAAAATATATATCACATGTAATATGTATGTTAATTATGATATTTTATAATAGCCAAAAATTGAAAATAACCCATTGACTGGATAATTATTCTGTACATACATAATACCTCTCTATAACTATTTGAAATTATTATATAAATATATATTTATTGACATAAGATGGCCACAATATATTTATATTTTAAAACATGTATATTAAGAACCAATTTGTAGAAAATCAAATATATATGTGCACATATATGTTTTACAAAATAAAATTCAATTTCACACAAAACAGAACAAAATATGGTTTAGTTTGAGCAATCCATTTTGAGAACAGAAAATAATCATTAAGATAAATAGTCAACTGCCCACAAACCATGACAGACATTTAACCAGATTTCCTTTTATCTTTGTTTATGTGATCTCTCTTATGATCAGTCTGAAATGGACCCCCACTTTCTGAACCCTGATTTAGAAATGGTATATGTACCAAGGTTTCATGAAATGAGTCAGAAAAGTAAAGCCTTTTAAATCTCATTTTAATATGGCTTGTCTAGTAAATAAAACATAGTCTAATTTAAACTCAAAGAAAGCGTAATTAATTTAAGTGTCATCTTGGTTACCTCTGCTATTGATCCATACTAACGTGGAAACAGTTGAATGTTGCTCTCTTTGCTTTTTCCTTATTTAGCACAAAATAGAAAAGATCACAGGATAATTTAAGAATCCTGGGTATATGTTCCAAGTTGCAAAATTTCTCACATAGCCATTATTACTGGATAGAATTATGAAGTCTTGACTACTTTTACTAATCAACATACCTTTTAAGAAAAAACTGTTTTCACTCTCAACATATTTTCCTTGGCGGAGGATAAAATTTTACCAAAAAAAATATGTGGCAACAGCTCAGAAGTTTTATAGATTATCTCTGTTGGGAAAACTTCTTTTTCTTTCAAAAAAGAAAAAACCAATACTTTTGAGTGAAAACATGCTGTCCAAGAATAAATTTTGCTGAATATTGCAAAGATCATAATTTTAGTAAATATGTCATCTAGTTATGATAGGCAACTGATATCATAGATCATTATAGTTTTTATAGGCCATGATAGAATTTTATAGGTGATATCATAGGTCATTATAGATTTTTATAGGTGATTATAGTTTTGACTAATAACTCTATTAAATTAGTAATAAGTTTATTACTTTTAGCAATTATTGAGAATTGAAGATATTTCCAATTACATAATGAGTGCCGTTTCAAGTAACCTGTCACTGATCTGAGCTGTAGTCAAGAGGCCTAAGCCAGACTCAAAGCCAGAGGACCAGAGTAAAAACCTAGAGTTCACCAAAACACTGTCTAAGAAATCTAGTGGAAGCACCAGAATATGGAGACTACACATAGACGCAAAGGTCAAGTGTGGGTTGGAGATGTTAGACCAGAATAGGAGGTATGGATGAAGAAAGAGGGCACCACAAGTTTGGCACCATGAGTTTGGAATGAATGGTCTTCTAATCTACCTGCATACCAGAATGCCCTTTGGAAAGCACCTGCAACCTCAGCAGTGGGTGAAAAGGTCAAGGGTGCCAAGGTGCTGCAGACATGCACAGCTAGCTCACACAAGTCTCTGCTCACTTTGTTTTTTTTCTTCAGTCTTCTAAATCCATGCTTAAGACAACTTTTTTTTTTCACAGGAAGAGCTGAATATCCTTGTCAATGTCTATAGTTTTATCTAAAGAATAAGGTTTATTGTCATATATGTGTGTATTTTTTTTCTAAAATCCTAATGGGAGAAGAGTGAACTTCCTCTGAAGCTTCTTCATGGGATAATGAAAATCTTCTTTCTTTCCCAGGGAACAAAAATAGCCAATCCAAGTGTTTCTTATGAGACCCACACTGAAATCACCTGTTTCTGCTTCTTCAGGTGGGAATTAATGTTCCTAGACGCACTCTCTCAACTTTTATTTTTGTTCCAAACCTCATGGAGGTAGTCAGGAGAGCCCAAAGCCACCATGTAAACCATGTGAGCACATGCTTCTGCTCATTTCACTGAGCTCTGAACACAAGGGCCGGAGAGAGGAATCTATAGGCACATAGGGTATGAACTTAAAAAGCCTTTCTGTGGAAAATGAAGTATTAGACTGAAAATTTCTACACTAATCCTCATTCTTCTTATTTTTCCAGGGAAATGGTTAAAAATGATTTTCTCCTCATTCACAAATCATAACCACTTACAAGTAAATGACAAAAACAATTCCCCTAACCAAGGAGCAAATCCTGGTGTCAGGGTTCAAGGATCTGCCATGAATTAGGCCATTCAAATTGCCACAACTGAAAGCTACCCAGACAGCTATGTAGTTCATCCTTTATGGTT
Organism: Pedetes capensis; assembly: GCA_007922755.1. Classification (NCBI taxonomy): domain Eukaryota; kingdom Metazoa; phylum Chordata; class Mammalia; order Rodentia; family Pedetidae; genus Pedetes; species Pedetes capensis. Next base: position 28,197 of record VMDO01010415.1, read on the forward strand.
TCCACAATTCAAGGAAAAGTGACTACCTTGACATTTCAGATGGACAAAATCTGTTACTAACAGTTACTAATTAATTAAGCATTGTTTCATACATAAGCATTAAGTAAGCAGTGTTTCATATATATATAAATAGAGAGAAATATATATATAATATAGCATTTGTATTTATGAAATCAAATTGCTTTTTTTAAGTTCAAACACCTTTAAAAACAGTTAAATCTGATGATCACATTCTCTTTGAAATATGAACCAGTTTTTCTAAATCTTTTCCTTCTGAAATGCAACTAAAATCTAAAAATGTATATTTCATCGGAAAGAAATTTTCATGAAAAGTACAGATATACTACATCTCATAGCACATTTGCATTTCTGGAAAAATGTCTAGGAAATATAGGCATTTCTTATATTTATTGACTGCATTCATAAAATTCAAGCCACAGAACATTGAAATGACAAAAGGTTTTGTAACGACAGGGGAAGAAATTAATTCACACAATTTCCTGCCTTTAACACATAAGGTATTATTCCAATATAAAGATAAGCAAGTGAGAACTAAAAATTTAAGTGACTTATCCAAGGTCATGGAGTTAGTAAGTTGAGAAAATAAGAGTACACTGCAGCTTTCCATGCCTCCTAATGAAGAATTTCTTCTAAAATCTTGCTATGTAATCAATTGTAACTAAATGAAAAATAAAACTTATGATTGCCACCAATATTTTAAATCTTTTTAGAAAGTTATCTTTTTCTAATTCAATAATATTTAGTATGTAAAAAGAAAATTATAATAATTTCCATATAACTTTAATAATGAAAGAATTAAATGGGTTAAAGAGTCATTGTGCTGTACTCTTCCAATACTCTCCTGTACGATGGAGTGTTTGCCAGTAAATAGAGAATAAGGTGAAAAGAATTTGAATTCATAAATTTGTACTAAAAAGTACATGAGGCAAAAAGAAAAAAGAAAATTGGGAGGTTAAAGGAACATGAGAAATAGGCACCTCTTGTAAGATAGCAAGAATTATCAATACTTTTTTCATAAATATATGTACATATACATATATAAATACATAGGCATGTATTTCCCTTGAGGTAAGTCCTTACCACAAGACCTAACAACTATCTTATGATTGGTATCCTTATATCTGCAGCCATGTGAATTCCAAGTATCAAACACCACAAAATTTCAAGCTTTGAGTGCAAACTTTCACAAGCTGGATATTTCCTATACCTTATGTTCATATCTTAATTCTATTCAGACAAGCATGTGTTGAAGTCAATTTTATGTACTTAAACCCTCAAAAAAATGAATCATTCTGAAGAGTTAAGCTTATAGCTTTAACAAACTAATTATATTTGTCATCTAGAATGGAAATCTCTTAGAGCTATTTCTTGCCTTCCCAACCTAGAAATAATTATATTGAGAAGCTTTTATGAACAAAATGCCTGCTAGGCCTAATGATCTAGTTAGAGATATTTACCTCCACTCTAAATGACTCCAGAAAGCCATGCTTTACCATTGATGTATTTATGCATTTTTCTGAATTCTCCCTCACTATCAGATTGTCAACTATTAGGCAGAGGATTCATAAAATAACATAAGGGAAAGGCATTGGAGTAAATTATCTCTAAGACCCATTATCAGTCATAATTCTCTTCCTTCTGATGACATTTAACTTCATAAATCAGTACAGAGGCTTTGGGCTGCAAGTAACAAGACTTGACTAAAGGTGACTTAAGCAATAAAGACACTTACTGTACCACCAATAGAGACACCTAGAGGGAATCTCCAGAGTTGATAAATTCACTGGTTCAGCAAAGTCAGAGCTCCAGCTTGATTTCTTCGCAACTCTCATGGCTTTTCCCTTACAGTTCTAAACAGCTTTATCAGATACCATATCACATGCAGATGACATTACTCACAAGTTTAATTTGCAGTTTCTCTGTCTTAGGTAACATTTGAAAGGCAAGAAAACTTTTCCAGTGTATGTCATGAACGGACATACACTGGTGTTATGGTCCATTATTGTAACTTCTGCCAAGGACTAAACTGTCAAACTACCATGAGTAGACTAGGACAATTAATATTGATCTACTTGGGAAGATATAGCAAAGTAAGCATAAGAACACTGAAGTTTAGTTAACAGGGATAGAGGAGAGAAATGGCTATTCAATGTTTATTAATTCTCCATTTTTACCAACTGCAATTTGCTACTTCTACTTTTGATATGCCTGCAGCCATAGCCCTGTGGCATCTGATCCCATCAGATCTCAGAAGCTAAGCAGAGCTAGGCCTGGTTAGTACTTGGATGGGAGATCACCTGGGAATACCAGGTGCTGTAGGCTTGGGAGAAGGACCTGGCAACCCACTCCCAAAAATCAATCTGCCATTGAAAACCCTATGAACAGCAGAGAATCACAGTGTTTCACCTGTTATAGGTAGGGTCGCTATGAGTTGGATACCAACTCGATGGCACCTAACAACAACAACAACAACTCTTGATATGGACATAGAACTGAATTTGTAGATAAATTCAGATTAAATGCATGCTGTCCTCATTTCCCCATGAGTAAAGATAATTTTTTACGTCTTGGCCTAATTCCTTGCTTCAAGCCAAACCACAGATGGCTAAACATTTATTCTTTCAAAAATATTGATTAAAGATCTTCTATATGCCAAGTACTCTACTGAGCACCAGAGATACAAGAGTAGCAAAAAAAAAATTATTCTCACCCAAAAGACCTTATGTTCTAATGAACCACCTGAGCTACAGATAGAAACCTTACCAGTTGGTTCCCAAAACAAGGACAGGAATTAGAAACCTGAAATGGTGTAAGTTCCCTTAAATAAACACAATCTACTAACATCTGAAATTACTAGTCTTGTTTCTGTTCATCCGAAAACAGTATTCTAATTTTATTTCTCAATTTCTCAATTTCTCTTACCTATACTAATAGTTTCTACAGTGATGATTTTGTTGTTGTTTTACTTTATCAGAAAGAACATTTAAAAATTTAACTTGGGTGAAAGCTCTACACTGACCTTGACTTACTGATGGATGCTATATTTCACCAGTCCATGCTTAATCAAAAGGCTGCCTGGCAAGATTTCCTTGGGTGACAATAATTTAGTTGTTTTGTCCTATTATTCCAGCAAATTGTCAGTTTTCATTTCCTTAAATAAGTAACCTTTCTGTTAAATTTTTATTTAAAAATGGAATTATTTGTATGAGCTCTTAATAACCTATTCTTTTATGTAAATCCCTAAATCCTCCCCCTTCACCTCCATCTACCCATTCCAAAGAGCTCATTATTGGTATCCCCTCCAACAATCATCACATGAAGCTATCTTGATATCACAGAATTATGTTCCTTTTCTCAATTAACAAATCCTGAGAAGTCTACTTCTCTCTTTGCCTCAAGAAGATAATACATTTGAAACATTCTTGTAGAACTATTATTTCTTAAATTTTTATTAATATTTCCTGAAATAAAAAATAAATTGCAATAAATTTGATAGCTCAAAGTCCTTAAGGCCAAAATTGTTGTTGTTGTTGTTAGGTGCCATCAAGTCAGCATCCGACTCATAGTGACCCTCATAGGGTTTTCGATGGCTAACTGTTTCGGGATTGCTGTGGGAGTGGATTGCCAGGCCCTTCTCCCATTTTTGCGGTGCTGGGAATTGAACTCGGATCCTCAGAGACTGCAGCGCAGTGCTCTACCGACTGAGCTAAATCCCAGCCCAAGGCCAAAATAGACCCTTATATAAGAAGGAAGAAAGTGATGTAATAGTTGCACAATGGAAAAAGCAAGTGGTGTATTACTCTGTACCCCACCAACATTTATCAACAAAAGGGAAAAAATGAAAAAAAATTATAAAACACACAAAAAGGTAGAAACTAAATTCAAAATTATGTATAAAACATACAAAATGTGATTTATGCTACTTGTCATTTTAATATTTTTACTCATCATTTTAGAAGTAACTCACCAGTAAAACACATAAAAACTAATATTGGCTCATATTTGCAATTATACTATTACAGTTATAGTAATATCCAGCATTTGGAACAAATATCCTTAAGTTTTCTCTTATTTGTGCACCATCCCACTCATATCAATATCCTAATGCTTCCACTGAGAACAAATTTCAATTTTTGGTAAATGTGGTCTCTTCTCTGTACACTGAGTTCCTCAACAAAATCCAGTTTATGTACCCTTGTTTGCCCAACACCACCTACCAAAACACTTTCCATGTGACAGGTACCTAATAAATATCCAGCATGTTAAGACACTATTTTTCCTTTAGATCTTGTGAAAATTAAGTTACCTAAGGCAAAATCAATTGTTAGAATAGTAAAAAGGTGGAGAGAATCAACTAGCCTGGGAAAAAGGAGGTACCTTTGAAAATTTCCAGGAATGGTGAGAACATATTTACTCAAATTGATGAACTTCCATTCAAAGATATTACTATCTACTAAGGATGCTGAAAAATATACAAAATATTACACAAAATAGCTAGTCAGAAACAAAATTCATGGCACAAGAATGCTACAGATAAGCACTAAGAGAGATTAGATAACAACAAAATAACTCCACACCAGAATTGTTAGAAAAGGCTTTATGGAAAAGGAGGATCTAAAAGTAAATCTTAAAAACAAAATAGGATTTCTAAATACATAGGTTTGGGAGAAGGACCTGGCAGCCCACTCCCAAAAACCAATCAGCCATTGAAAACCCTATGAATAGCAGAGAAGCACTAACAGTAGTGTTTCGCCTGTTGTACGTAGGGTCACTATGAGTCAGACACTGACTCAATGGCACCTAAAAATGACAACAAAAATACATAGGTAATGGTGGGGACCTGGATAGGTATGAATTAAAAAGTATAAAGAAAGGAAGGTACAAATATATTTAGGGGATAATATAGAGGTTAACTCAGAGAAGAAAGTACATGCAGAGCCAGCCACCATGATGCACCCCTGTAATTCCAGCAACTCAGGAGGCAGAGGCAGAAGGATTATAAGTTTGAAGCCAGAGGCACCCTGCATAACTTAGTGAGACTCTGGCTCAAAATAAAGAAAATAATAATGGGCTGAGGGTGAAGCCTAGTGGTAGAGCACTTGTAAAGTGTGCAAGGCCCTGGGTTCAGGCAGAAAGAACGAAAGAACAAAAGAACGAAAGGAAGGAAGGAAGGAAGGAAGGAAGGAAGGGAGGGAGGGAGGGAGGGAAGGAGAAGGAAAAAAAGGTTTATGTAGGAAAGAGATAGGAGACATCCATGCCTGGCAGCACTGCAGACTAGTTACTTCCAATGGCCCTTTAATTACAAAACTAGGTCCTTTTATTTTTTCCTGTGGTACATGGGGGTTGAACCCAGGGCCTCACACATACTTTGCAAGTGCTCTATCACTAGGCTGCACTACCACCACCACCCCACCCCCAGCCCATTTTTTATATTTTATTTTGAGAATGGGTCTAATTTACACAATCTGCCTCTGGCCTAGAACTTGGGATCCTCCTGCCTTGGCCTCCCAAATTACTGGGATTACAGGGATGCCCCACCATGCCTGGCCAACTCAATCCTTCTTAATACACTAAATATTTTTAAATGCAGTTAATATTCTTAATGCACTTCTAAGTTTATAGGAAGTGATCATTAAGGATAGATTCTCTTGTTATTTCTTACACATACACACCTCTACCATATCATGCACACATATACACAATTTAGAACTGTGTATAGTGAGTGTTAAGGAGAATAGGATGACAGAGTTGTCCAGAATAGCTGACCATGCCCTGGCAAACAGGAGAATAATTCAGGGGTAAGTTGGAAAAATAAATATGAAACTCTAAGATTTAGTCCGGAGACACTTTAAATAGGCTAAAGTGCTACTAGTTCATTAGTACCCCACAACTCTCAGTGGAAGAAATATAAATATTTGTCTGTGGGAAAAATCACCATTTCATGCCTTCAGGATTTCTATGGATGAAGATCAATAAATATGAGCTTACAATCAAGAATGAACAAATACATATGGAGGTAAACCATCAAGTGGGTAAGGAGAGATGGTAAATTTTAGATTTGGACCTCCAAAGAAACCATATGGGGGATTATAAGATGTCAAATATAAATATATAAAATGTTGAAAGAAATACAAGATAAAATCATGAAAATGAGCAATCAACAGGATATTGTCAAAAATACTCTATAGATTTACAGAACCAGCAAACAGAATTTTTAGAAATAAAAAATATACTGAAAATTTAAAACTCAATGTTTACATTAGAGAAAAAATTAGATTCAACAAAACTCAGATTAAGAAGAAAAATATGTAGCTGGGTGCAGGGGCACATGCCTGTAATCCCAGTGGCTCAGGAGGCAGAGGCAGGAAGATCACACGTTTGAGACCAGAGGCAGTCTGTATAACTTAGTGAGATCCTATCTCAAAAAGGAAAAAATGGACTGAGGGTGCAGCTCAGTGGTCCAGCACTTGCAGAGCATGCAAGCACGAGGCCCTGGGTTCAACCCCCAGTATTGAAAAAGAAAAAAAAAGAAGGAGGAGGAGGAGGAGGAGGAAGAAGGGGAGGAGTAGAAGAAGAAAAACATGATTATCTCAAGTGGATATAGAAAAACATTTAATAAGGTTCAATTCCCATTTGTTACTAAGATGATGCTTGGCAAATTAGAAAATTAAACCTCATTCTAATAATCCATTACAAAACTCTGAATCATTCCCATTGAAATCATTTTTGAAAAGGGTAAATATCCCTTACTACTGCTTCTGCAGATGCTTGGGATTAAATACAGAGTATATCCTACTTTCTAGCCTCAAAATAGGAAAAGATTTCTTCAAAAGGAAAGAAAAGGCACTAACCATAATGGATTGATAAATTAATTTAAAATTTTTACTTAACCAGAGGCAGCAAAGAGAAAATCAAATTTCAAATGGAAGAAGATATATGCAACATAACATACATAATTTACAATAAATTAGTGTACAGGATAAAGGAACTTCAGATAACAATAGAAAAAAGACAGAAAGCCCAATAGAAAAAGAATGAGCAAAAGACAAAAGCAAGTATTTCACAAAAGAGGAAATGCAAATAGGTATAACACAAAGAGTGATTCTTTTTCCTCCAAAAAAGATTTACATGTACTTTCAAAAAGTTGTTACAGCAACTACAAATTCAGGATCACCTTAATCCAATTACAGAGATTGAGATGATTCAAACATGAGTCTTTGCAAAAACTCATCTATTTCTATTCTCCCTTATATCCTAGGGAAAATATTTCAAAGTCCCAACTCAAGATATAGAAGAATTATCAGAGCCCCACTTGGCTAGAACTGAACATCCATTTTAGCCCTCTTCATTTGGTAAATCTATCAAAACTGCTGCCTCATCAATCTCTTCCCAAGTAACCAGAGGTCGCTGGGGAGAAAGTGACCCCAAATTCCTTACTTACCTCTTTGGGGTTCCATCTTCTCCCAGAGCTTAGAGACATAATTCAGTCTTGCTTAGCTTTGTGATGCCTTTATGAGTACATATAAAACTGGTCCAAGCAATGGGGTACACACCTGTAATCCAAGTGACTCATGAGGCTGAGGAAGGAGAATCACAAGTGCAAGGCCAGAGGCAGCCTGCGCAACTTGGTGAGACCTTTTCTCAAAATAAAAGTAAAAATTGAAAGGGGATGGGGTGCAACTCAGTGCTCTTGCCTAGCATGTAAGAGACCCTGGGTTCAAACCCTCAGTACAATAAAAAAAAGAGTACATATAAAACTGGGGTGGGGGGCTACTTTAATATCTCTCAGTGGCAACGCTGTTGCAAAGACTGGGGTCCCCTGTTAATGGGACTAGAAGTCACAAAAATGTTTTAAAAGTCCATTTCCCTGGCCTTTATCTTTATCCTACAGATGGCAGTAGGCCTCAAAGTCTCTTTCTCTTCCACCCTGTAAACTGTTCAGCAAAATAGTTACAAATTCCTTTGGAAACAGGCTGCTGGCTACTTTTTCCCCTTTCGTGGCTCTTATTTTCCCCTACCAAACACTCTTTGCTTGTTTGAATGGGCAAGCCTCTCTGGTTCCTTCAGTTTTCCCTCTTGACCATTATCCTGATCCTCATTAAAAATAACTGGAAGCAGGTTTTCTATCTGGTGGGATTATGGGTAGCTTTTCTGTAATTTTATCTTTATTGTCTAAAGTTTCTGTAACAAACATAATTTTTTAAACTTACTGTGTTTAACATTGTAATGTTTCTTAACAGATCTAAGACCATGTGTTTTTATTCCATACTGATGCATAATTTGATATTTACTGATGCTAAATCAAATCTGCATGATCTATTTGCACAGGTGATTTTCCTTTTTCCTGAGGACTTTAAAATTCTGCAGCTGCTTCATGTAGAAAATAAATTCCCACACAGGTGTCCTTTTTTAAAAAACAGACTCACAATTCTGCTTCCAGGCTTCCTTTTTAGCCTTCTCTTTTACTTACTTGGCACTCATATGTGAAAAATTAAAGGTCTCTGTTCTTCTTTTTTCTTTTCCAGTAGTGTAATGGGGATAATATTTTTTGAAATATTTTCAGATGCATTTTCCTATCCTGTAAATCATGCTTTTCTATGACTTGCTGCCCACTCCTTGCCAGAGAAAGGGCTAACACCAAGTAGAACAATAGTCATTGCTCAACACTGTCAAATTAGACTCTTTTTCAACTATCTAACAAGAAAATGGTCTTGAAGGCCAAGCTTGGTTGATAGAGAAACATTTTATAAGTTCTTACAACTTATAATAACATACCCAGAGCCATAGTAGATGTAACTCAGACAGTGATATAAAAACTGCCTTTGCCACACTGGGAAGCATGAAACCCTGCCCCCTGAACCCTGTGGGTTGCATAGAGGAGATGGGATAAAGAGAGAAAGAAAAGAGTCAGACAGATATCCCTGGTACAAAATTCCAAGGAGGAGGAATATTAGAAGAGTTAAGGTATCTTGTGTGATATACTTCATTTAGAACCCTAGGAGGGAACTAAAACACAGCACGGACTAGCACTAATGCACAATGCTGTAGCAAAACAATATTAGTGATATGCCATAAACAGGCAAAGAGAGGGCTGGAATAGTTACTTCTTAGCATCTTTAGGCAATTGGGTGATATAGGAGGTACCTAGAAGTTACCACAAGCCCAGGGAGAGGAGCTGACTTGAGGTCCTGTGGAACTCCTAACATAACCAGACTGGTTATGAGGAATATGACCCTTCTGGAGGCTGTAAACTTGGTGACTACTGGCTGGATGAGGGATAGTTCAGACTCAGAAAGGATTTCAGTTTAGTGAGAACCATACTGGTATCAAAGCTATACGGGCAAACAGGCTCTACCACATATAAGAAAACAGAATACAATTTTGTCTGCCACACATCAACAAACCCCATTCCAAGATGCCAAGAAATATATCATGATGTATGTACTGAAGTAGGGGCCAAAAAGGCACAAAGGTTAGCAAAGGACCTACTGGAAGATCTGATGTTCTTCTTCTCAGCACTACAAGGTCATGTTATTGCTTTCACACACCCAGGTACCATCTTGGGTGGAAAAAGACGAACAGGAAGAAATCTGAAACAGCACACTTATACAAAAGAGAGTGTCCTAAAAGATTCTATTTAGGAGCCAGGTGCAGTGGCACACACCTGTAATCCCAGTGACTTGGGAGGCAGAGGCAGGAGGATCACAAGTTCAAGACCAGAGGTAGTCTGTGTAATTTGGCATTACCCCATCTCAAAAAAGTAAAAAAATGGGCTGAGGGTGCAGCTCAGTGGTACAGCACTTGCAAAGCAGGCAAGCTTGAGGCCCTGGGTTCAACCCCCAATACTGCAAAAAAAAAAAAAAAAGATTCTATTTAGACTGAATGGAAAGTTACACTTTGTTCCTGTGACTCCCTACCAGCCAATATGGTGGGTTCATAAGGTAAAACTAGATCTATTGTAAAACAAACAAAAAAAATTTATTAAGCCCAGAAATATTTATTTATGACAAACATGGTCATGTGGAGCAATGGGCAAAGATATTTCTTCAATTTTTGTAGCTGGAACATTAGACTACCGTATGAGGAAAAAAAAACTCAACCCCTGCATATGCAAATTCCAATTCCACCTGTTAAAACAAGGTATCTTCTAGAACTATGCTGCCAATATAATAGCCACTAGCCATGTGTGGTTATTAAATACTTGAAAGTAACTAGTGTGAATTGTACTGCAGATATAAGTATAAAAAATATCAGTTTTCAAATACTTAGTATGATTTTAAAATATAAATGTGTATATTGATTAATTGTCAAAATGATAATATTAGGGATGCAGTGGGTAAAATCAATATATTATCAAAATTAAATTCACCTGATTCTTCCCACATTTTAAAATGTGAATAATTTTAAGCTATGTATGTGGCCCTCATTACATTTCTATTGGATATCTCTAAACCACAAGATACTATTGGAGAATAACTTCTTAATTCATATTAGGAAAAAATTACCTAAGTGAGACAAAAACATCTCTAGTCAAAAGACAAAAAATGATAAGTTGTACTGTATTAAAATTTCTGTTCACCAAAACATATCATTAAGAAACCTAAAGATAGCTAGGCATAATGGGGCATGCCTATAATCATAGCACTTAGGAGGCTGAAACAGGAATGTCCTGAATTCAAGGTGAGTGTAAGCTACTTAGATCCTGTCTTTAAAAAAAAAAATACTAAAGGTAAACCGCAGAGTGGGGGAACATTTTTTGGCAACACAGAAAATGAAAGGACAAAGAGGCAAAATATGTTTTTGAAAATTTTACTATAGATCAGCAAGAAAAAGGAAGAAAACACATTTTTATAGGCAAAGGGGAAATATAAACAGTAAGCATAAGGAAAAGGTTTTAGACCTTGTTATAATCATAAAAGTATACATTAAAACCACAATGAGCTATGACTACACATCTACCAGATATGCCTAAGATGGATGAACCAAGTTTGGACCAAGATAGAAAATTCAGAAAGCCTCATACAGATTTCAGATTAGTGTAACCAATTCAAAAGCCAATTTCCTATTATCAACCAAAGTTAAAAATATACACAGAGTAACTTTTCCTAGGAATGCATTCAATTGTACATTTGTACACCAAGAGACACACAGGAATGTCTGAAGCAGCATTATTTAAAAAGCCAAAAACTGGAAATAATCTAAAAGTCCACCAAATGTACATCATATATATTCCTACAATGGCACATTGCACTGCAATGAAAAAGACTGAGCTACAAAGTTGAGAAACATGGAGGAACAAAACAAACATAATATTGAACATAAGAACCTCTACCAAAGGACTCTTGTTGTTGTTGTTGTTAGGTGCTGTGGAGTGGGGTCCGACTCATAGTGACACTACATACAACAGAACGAAACACTACCCAACCCTGTGCCCTGCCTGGCACTATATCAGTGCTTCTCTGCTTTTCCTAGAGTTTTTGATGGCTGATTGTTTTGAGAGTAGGCTGCTGGATCCTTCTCCCAAGCCTACAGCACCTGGTGTTTCCATGTAGTCTCCAAGTATCAACCAGTCCCAACTCTCCTTAGCTTCTGAGAACTGACAGGATAGGATACCACAGTGATGTTGCTGTAGATTACCAAGGACATGCTGTATATTTATTGATTTGATTTATTAAATAAAATTATCTTACAACTCAACAGATAAAAGATAGCCTGATTTAAAAATAGGCAAAGGATTTGAATAGACATTGTTCCAAGAAGACATCCAAATGAGCCTGGGCCCTGTCACACATCCTGTAATCCCAGCAACTCAGAAGGCTGAGGGAGAATTACTGGTTTGAGGCCAGAGGCAGCCTATGCAACTTAGTGAGACTCTATCTCAAAATAAAAAATTTGAAGAGGGATGTGGGGGTATAGATCAGTGGTAGAGTGCTTACTTAGTATGTGCAAGGCTCTGGATTGCATACTCCCCAGTATGCAAAAAAGATACAAATGGACCCCAACTACATGAAAACATGTTCAACATCACTAGCCACCAAGAAAAGGCAGACCAAAGCCAAAACAAAATATCACTTCACACCTATTAGATGGCTATTGTGAAAAACGAAGGATAAGTATTGACAAAAATATGGGAAAACTGGAACCCTCATATACTACTTGTGGGAATGTAGCAAGATGTAGCTGCTATGGAAAAAAGTCTGGAAGTTTCTCAAAAAATTTAGAATACAACTACCACATGATCCAGCAATTCCACTACTAGGTATACATCCAGAGGAAATGAAATCAGTATGTCAAAGTGGTATCTTCACCCCCACATTCATTGCAGCATTGTTTAGAAGAGACAAGATATGGAAACAACATATTTTGCCCTTAAGGGAAAATTAAGATCTATATACATAGAAAAATACACACACAAATAAGATAGGCAAGTAGAAGAGAGACCATTGGTGGGAAGAAGGTCATGAGAAAGTAACGGGGGAGGTGAACATAAGCAATGTACAATGATATGCATGTATGAAAATGTCATGATGAGACACATTAAGTTGTATACTAAAAAGTTATTAAAATAAGATTGCTGGGAAAAAATATTTGGAAACAACCTAACCATCTATTGGATGAATGGATAAAGAAATGTGGTATACGCATTCAATGGAATGTTATTCAGCCTTTTTAAAAACAAGGAAACTCTACTACTGATGGCATCAGGAATAACATTGGAGAACATGCAGCTAAATGAAATTAGCCACATACAGAAGAACAAATAATTATGATTCCTTGAGGTATTTAAAATAGATTCACAGAAGCAGAAGATATAATGGTGACTGGGAAAGGGGAATGAGTACAAAATTTTAGTTATGCAAGATGAGTAAGTTCTAGACATCAGCTGTACAATACAGTGCCTAATCTTAGCAATATGGTATGGTGCACTTTAAAAGACATTAAGAAGCTAGAGCTCGTGTTAAGAGTTTTTACTGCTACACACACACAAAAGAACACAAGAAAAGTTTGCAAGATGATAACTTTGTTTAATACGTTGATCATGGTGATGGTATCATGGGTATAATGCAAATGTCCCAACTCATAAAAATATACAAATTAAATATGTGAAGTTTTTGTATGTCAATAATATCTCAATAAAGCTTTAAAATGTTGTTGTATGCTTAATAGTTTTGAAAGTTTTCTTTGCAGCAAGAAAGTTTTGATATTTATTTCATTTAACCTTTACTTACAGGCTATTTCACAATCCTTGTATTGGGAGTTTCTGTCTAGTATGGTCTTTTAGTGAGAATTAGGAATTAAGCATTTGCTAAGGGACCTGTTGCCTGCAGCTGTACCACTGTGGCATCCAATCCTGTCAGCTCTTGAAAGCTAAGCTTGGTCAGATCTGGTTAGTACTTGGACAGGAGACTGCCTGGGAACACCAGGTGCTATAGCCTTGGGAGAAGGACTTGGCAATCCACTCCAAAAAAAATCAATCCACCATTGAAAACCCTATGAACAGCAGAGAAGCACTAACAACAGTGTTTTGCCTGTTATACGTAGGGGGCACTATCAGTCAGACACTGACTCAGCAGCACCTAAAAAAAAAAAGTCACCTATCATATTTATTTCATTTTTAAATTTTATATTTGACATGTATCTGAGGATACTGATGAAGGTTTAAACTAAAATAGTTGTTCCTCCTACAATACATTTGCAAGGTTTGATTTTGGTGTGATTTTTATGGTATTGGTTACATGACAATTTCATTGCATATTTAATATTTTCTACAGAATGAGTGTTTGATTTTAAATTGGGCTTGTAACTGGCTAAAAGTCTTTCTAAATTCATTATACATGTAAAAGCATTTGTTTCTCTGTAAATTCTCTGATATGTCCCTTAAATTTTTGATTTATTAAAAATTCATCAGCAGGCAAAGCATAATTCAAGTACTTAGGGATGCACACTGAAAAGGCTGTAACTAAGAAAGGCCTGCAGGACTTCTGGGTGCCTGTAGTGTTCTATTCTTCACCTGAGTGGTTGGCTATATAGAGTTTTATGCCAAAGTAATTCATTAAGCTATTTCTACATTTAATGAATTTCTTTTTCTGTTTTTCTGTTACAATTGATAACTTAAAAGACTAGACAAAGAGTTACCATTTCCTTGTATGTTTGGACAATAGTGTGTTTGACACTCTGTTACAAGTTAATTTATTCTCTATCCTACTTCTTCCTTTCTTTTTTTATAATTTTATTTGTTTTGTGAGTAGTGTACAATATAATGGGTTTAGTTATGGCATTTTCATGCAATTATTTTGTGTACTTTGCTCTTTCTCCCTCCCTCATTATGCCCCTCTTATTGCTCCTGCTCCCCACATCCACAATTCCCCTCCTCACCCCAGAAAGTCACCCTTTTACTTTCAAGTCTCACACTTTGGGTTTTTGGTTTGTTTTGGAGAGAGAGAGTCATTTGTTTTATTTTTCAGATATAGATTCTGCATGTGAGAGAGAACATGTGGTTTTTGTCTACTTCTTTCTTATGGTTATTTTAGCTTGCTTTCTTGCTCCTTTTCACTCTAGAACAAGGTTTCAAGAGAGGTAAAGTTTTTATTACCATATCCATTTAAATAATTCTCACCAATCCAGCCCAACTATATGTTATTTGGATGCTGAAATATGCCATAGTGCTATTAATTTTTATTCTATGCACATATAAACAATATTATTTTATATTCAGATTGAACTTTTTTGCTAATTCAAAAAATAAAACTAAAATACCACTTTGAGAATGCTATAAAAAAGAAGTTAGAAAATAACCTATCATGTTCCTAATCTCACCTGATATCCCCTTGTTAAGGAAATGGATATAAATCTCAACTTTCTATCTATAACATTTTTTAATGTAACCCCAGGAAACTGTCTTTAAACTCTCCAATTCAACGCATATGCAACAAAAATTTTTGCCAGTAAAATATGTCCCAGAGAAACTACTCTCACCTGCTAACCTTTGGTCTGGCTCTTGTGTTAGTTTCTTGAAGCCACCTTAAAACAGTACTACGGACTATGGCTTAAAATAACAGAAATTTACTCTCATAATTATAAAGGCCAGAAGTCTAACCACAAGTGTTGGCCAAAACACACTACTTCCAGAGGACCTTCCTTGCTTCTTCCAGGCTCTGGTGGTTGTTGGCAATCCTGGACTTCTTTAGCTTACAGCCATATCAGTCCAATCTCTGCCTCTATCTTCACACAAACTTTGTTTTATATGTTGGTAGCATCTCCAGTTCTCTCTTATACAGACAGTTGTCACCAGAATTAGGGTCCATTTGAGCAATTTAGATGATTTCATCTCAAGATCTTTAACTTAATTGCAACTGCAAAGACCCTTTTTTCCTAATAAAGTCACATTCACCAGTTTGAGAAGAAGGCCATGAACTATACCTATTAGAGAGAAAGAGACAAAAAAAGAGAAGGAAGGGGGAAAGGAAAGAAATTACATAAATTAAAGGGATAGGTATAACGACACCATTTTGGATGGGTCTCATTGGTTAACTTTCTAAAAAAAAATACAGAGAGTGCATATATATATGTATGTTGTTAGGTGCCATCAAGTCGGTGTCCGACTCATAGTGACCCTCATAGGGTTTTCAATGGCTGACTGTTTCGGGATTGCCTTGGGAGTGGATTGCCAGGCCCTTCTCCCATTTTTGTGGTGCTGGGAATTGAACTCGGTACCTCAGAGACTGCAGCACAGCGCTCTACCCACTAAGCTAAATCCCAGCCCATATATATGTATGTATAGACATATATGTACATTTTAAGTATTAAAATTGTAATACTCAATATATACTAATAACAAGAGATGAATATAAGTTATGTCTGACTTCTGCAATTATAAAAGGTGTCCAAAGTTGTTACCATCATACTTCAATTCAATTTTAAAAAGTAATACATAAATAACAGCTCTTAAAATATGTATGCATTTTTGGCACCACTGGTATATACATTATCATACACACACACACACACACACACACACACACACACACAGGGGCCAGGATTTAGCTAAATTGGTAGCGTACTGCTCTATGCTCTCTGAAGCCCTGGCATCCATCCCTAGCATAGCAAAAATGGGAGAATGGGAGAAGGACATGGCAGCCCACTCTTGAAACAATCCTGAAAACAATCAGCCATTGAAAACCCTATGAGAGTGACTAAGAGTTGGACCCAACTCAACATTAACTAACAACAACAACAACCACACACACACACACACACACACACATACACACACACACATTTAATTATAAACTCCTTGTTGTTGTTGTTGTTGTTAGGTGTCATGGAGTCAGTATCCAACTCATAGTGACCCTACATACAACAGGTGAAACACTTTGTCAGTGCTTCTCTGCTATTCATAGGGTTTTCAATGGCAGGTTGATTTTTCGGAGCAGGTTGCAGGGTTCTTCTCCCAAGCCTACAGTATGTGGTGTTCCTAGGCAGTCTCCCATCCAAGTACTAAACAGGGCTGGCCCTGCTTAGCTTCTGAGATCTGATGGAATCAGATGCCACAGTGCATGACTGAAGGCTATAAATTCCTAGACAAACAATACCTAGATTTTATTCAGCTTTCAATTCTAACATCTAAAATACCTAAAATAGTGTCCTTTTTTATAATTTTCAGTACTGGGGTGCTTAACCCAGGGCCTTGCACATACTTTCCAAGTGCTCTATCACTGGGCTGTATCACCAGCCCTTTTTTCATTTTTTGTCTTGAGATGTGGTCTTGTAAGAGGCCTCTTGCCTTAAACTCATGATCCTCCTGTCTCCAACTGCCAAGTCGCTGGGATTACAGGCATGTGCCATTCTTAATATGAAAATCAAGCAGAAAATACAGTTAAAGCATATCATATAAAATAAGTCTGTGTTTAAGTGCGGTGGTGCATGCCTCAACATGAAGAAAACACAAATCCTTACAACTGGGTCAGGAAGCAACTTCATGGTAAATGGAGAAAAGATTGAGGTTGTCCAAGATTTTGCTTTACTTAGTTCTCCAGTCAACACCTATGGCAGCAGCAGTCAAAAAATTGAAAGATGCATTGCATTAGGAAAAGCTGCTGTGAAAGACCTCACCTCAGTAAAGGTGTCACATTGAAGACAAAGGTTTAGCTGACTCATGCCCTGGTATTTTCAGTTGCACCATATGCTTGTGAAAGATGAATAGTGAATAAGGGTGACAGGAGAAGGACTGATGCTTTTGAATTATGGTGCTAGAGATGAATATCGAATATACCATTGTCTGCCAAAAGCACCAACAAATCTGTCTGAGAAGAAATGCAACCAGAGTGCTCCTTGGAAGCAAGAATGACTACACTGCATCTTACGTATTATGGACATGTTGTCAAGAGTGACCAGTCCCTGGAGAAGGACATCATGTTTGAGAGAGTGGTATGTCAATGAAAAAAAGGAAGCCCTCAAGTAGATGGATTCGCACATCAGCTGCCCCAATGGGCTTGAACACAAGAAAGGTCACAGTCATGGCACCATGTCAAGTAGTGTTTTGTTCTGTTCTACACAAGGTCAGTATAAGTAGGACTCGACAGCACCTAACAACAATAATAACAGAAAAATAAAGAGAGAAACCAATGGAAACCTAATCAAAGTATACTGACATGTGCTAGGAGGAATTTGTAAGTACTCCACACAAATAGTACTAAAGGCATGAATGGTGGCAAAAAGAAGGCTACCCTCAGACAACTTACCTCAAGACAGAGGAAAAGATGCCAGATACCATGGTGTATACCTGTAATCCCAGAGGCTGAGGCTGGAGGATTGCAGGTTCAAGGCTAGAAGCAGCCTGTGCAATTTAGTAAGACCCTGTCTCTAAAAGGGGGGCTGGAAGTGCATGTCAGTGTTAGAGCACTTGCCTAGCATTTGCAAGGCCTGGGTTCTCCCCTGTCTCAAGTATGGGACAAGAAAAAGGAAAGAGGGAGGAAAGGAAGGAAGGAAGGAAGGAAGGAGAGAGAAAAGGAAAATATGAGAAAAAAAGGTGAGAGACAAACAAGTGCTTCTCAAATATTAATGTGCACACAAATTACCTAGAGAATATGTTAAAGTACAAATTCTAATTCCATACATATGAGGCTGTGCATTTCTAACAAGCTCCCAGCTGATGCCATTGCTGCTGATCCACAGGCCATATTTTTAGTGGTAAAGACATAGAAAAATATGTGCTTGTGAATATTCAGAATAACCAATAGTTTAGAAGAAGAAGGAGATAAGGGAAAGGCAGGTGAGGGGAGAAAGACAGATGAAGGAGAAAGAAAAGGAAGAAGAAGGTCCTAAGAGGGGAGCACAGCATCAGTCTCAGGCCCGCGATCCTATCTCCTGATGAGAGCTAAGCTATTGCTCTCCCTCCTGGCCTCTCTCCGGACTCCACAAGGCTGTTACTTTTGAAGACAGAGTTTTTTTCTCCTACTCTTCTTGTTTACTCTTCAGCCCAATCCAGAGAATCATGGTTTACTCAGTGCTTTGTTGTGTTTAAGAAGACAAAATTTAATAATGGCAGAATTGAGACTAGGTCATGCTGACCCATACCAAATTACCTCTAATTTACTGTACAATCTGAACCACAGAATGCTCAGTATCTAAACTTAAACATTTGGAATGTGGCTCTCATATTAAAAGAGACAATCATAACAATATTCTTTCCTTGTTCTCAAGGTGAGGTAATCACAGGCAAATTTTTTAAATCTTCTAAACTGGAGCAAAGTCATTCTATTCATGAAGTTACATCAGTTGAATTTATAGACTTTTGTACTATAAGTTTTGCATTATTGAGTGATTTTTAAAATTCTAGTGACTAAGAACACAATACATGTTTTAGCAAATGATACTTAAATGTTCAAGTAGTTCAGGTAGATGGTGAATCAAGAAGCTTGCTAACTTTGTTTTCCAAATTTAAATTCATCTTTTGTTTTAAATGTCTTAATTTTTATTTTATACTAATTGTTTCAGGAACTTAAATTTATCTTCTATTTAAAAGTTCTCTGTCAGATACTAATTGTTCAAAGAAATTTTCAAATTGAAACTATTGACAGTTTTCTTTGTCTCCTAAAGTAAAACCAATGTAATACTTTTATATTTATCATTGAGAGAAACAATCAGTGTTTATAAGACTATTTGGGAAAGAATGAGGGATTTCAGCCAAAAAAAAACCACTTTCTTTAAATATTTCTGTTTTCAAAATGCTTTCTTCTTGTAGTAAAACATAAATCTTAATCGTCAAAAAAGTTCTTAGTAACTCCAGAAGTAAATATAAAAATTAAACTTATAGGAAAACACTGTTGTTTAGAAAATTTAGAAGTAATTGCAGCCATTTATAATTATGAAACTAAATTTAAAGTTGTACTTTGGGGAATGGCAAAGTGAAAAGATGTGTGGAAATTTTTTAACATAATGAACTATTATATGATTGGTTTAACACATGAAAAGTTTTACACTTGATGTAACATTTTCTAGAATTTTTATTTTAGTGGAAATAATTAAAAACAAATTTCTTTAAGATCATAAAAATTTCAGCCATCTTGTTATCTTAGCTATTCATTTACTCATCATAGTATTACAATACAGCTCCTTCTGTTAACCTATATTGCACAGCTCTTTAGTCACTATATCAACTGCTGAATGTTTCTTACCTATTCAAAAACAAAATAGATAATAATCTAACTATTGGATCATCTACTAGAATGCTATGCGTCTATGAATGTGATGTATTTCACATTCCAAATTTTAATATATAAGCCTTAAAGTTTTCTACTATACTTATAATTTGACATTGAGACAGGCATTATCAACATCTTATCCATATCCCCTTGTTCTTCCTACTTAAACACACATCCATTCAATTTCCAACTGAAGAAGATCTTTTATGGGTACCTAGGTCTTTTTGCCCACCCATACAGCAGTCCAGAAGTACTGGGGAATTAGTGATCCACTGGCCCCAGAAACTTCAACCAATGACTGAATGGAGTAGGTATAGCTTCTTCAGTAGAATACTCCTGAGATATATGTCTATACTGGACCCAGAATTTCCCTGCTAGAATCAAAGCCAACTATCCACTGTGGTCTGCAAAAATGGGAGAAGGATGTGGCAATCAACACCTGAAGCAATCTCAAAACAATCGGCCAATGAAAACCCTGTGAGAGATGTTGGTAACTGGCTTGATAACATACCATTTACTGATTACTTTCCCTACCCTGTCTCAGTTTCCCTCAATCTTCTATCAGTGTTTTGCTCATCTTCCAAATAAATCACAATCTTCCAAATAAATATCAGTCTTAATCTTGGCATCTGCTTCTAACAGAACCAAGAAAATGGTTCCAGGAAGTGGCCATAGGAAGCAATTCTCAGCATGGGATTCTAGAATTAGCACATATTTAGGCCAAAGTAGGGTGGTGGTTACTTTTCATGCCATAATATCACATTTACCAAGGCTCTGACTTGTGGTGAATTAGAAGGAATAAGGTAGAATGGAGACAAATCCGAGAAAGAATACTGGGCAAGTTTGTAAAAAGTATATAAAGTAGAAAAGGGTAAGCAACAAGAAGTAAAAGAGCATTTTACAAAAAAATACAGGATAATTTATTGTATCTTGCCTTCCCCATCACTAAGAAAGAGACATAGCACTTAGTATATCTCTCTGGATTTTAGACACTGTATAACACATTTAGCAAAAATATTCCAAACCATTTACTGAATAACTGGAGAGGCCACAAGTTTTGAGTAGACACAGACCAATAGGTGGCTGTGCATTGGGTTCAAATTAGGATACAAGCAGCCCTGCCAATTAGGCTGTCTGAACTTCAAGATCCAAACGCTCCAGAGATGCTATGATCCAAAAGGATGCCCTATGAATTCTCTATTGCTATTGTTGTTAGGTGCCATTGAGTCGGTGTCCAACTCATAAGGACCCTATGTACAACAGGTGAAGCATTATTATCAGTGCTGCTCTGCTATTCATTGGGTTTTCAATGGCAGATTGATTTTTGGGAGTGGGTTACCAGGTCCTTCTCCCAAGCCTACAGCACCTGGTATTCCCAAGCGGTCTCCCATCCAAGTACTAACCAGGCCTAACCCTGCTTAGTTTCCAAGATCTGACTGGATCAGACGCCACAGTGCTATAGCTGCAGGCATGAATTCTCTAGTCAGACTCAAATGGAGAAACACAGTGTAGACCCCTGTGATTCTTCTGTTGCTATTTGCAACTGAAAACTGTTCTCTAATAGAAAGGCAGTTCCCAGAATGGAATTGGCCCCTAATATGTACCAAGTGTTTGAGTAGGGTATATGAAACCACTATGCAATTAGAGATGTTCATCATAAGTTGGCTGTTGCCAGCCATAAAGTGATAAGGTTGAAATGACACAGAAGCAACTCATTATGTGATACAAATGTCACTTTCAGGATCTGACCTGAGTAGGGCCAAAAGACACAAATTTGGATAAGTTACACAAACAGACCTAGACCCTCATGTTGCCTAGCTCTGTTGCCATGATTCCAGTTTCTCAATTCACACCTATGGACTGATTATGACCAGTTGATAAAAGAAGAATTCCTGAGCCTGATTCACAGTTCAATTACCCTGATATATTAGCTTTTACTGAAAATATTGACATAATAAAGTCCCACTCAGGAGTGACCTTGACAGACAGTAGTGAGCAGAAACACTCTAGTGGGCTTAACTTGGCAGATAGATTTTAATGAAAACACTGAAAGATTAGTATAATGGAAGGTATGGATGGGTGGATAGAGAAAATCTAAGGAAAAGTGGCTCTAGCTGGTTCCTGGGGAAGGCTTTGGCCCTTGTAAGCTCTCCAAGCCTAAAAGCTCCCTTCTGTTATCTCTTTGACCTTGGGCACAGATGGGATCTACATGTAGATTATGTGCAGCGGGCAGAAAATGCTGACACCCTTCCCTGCCCACAAGACCTTTGTTGATTTTTAAAGTTACTTGACCCTAGACTTCCCCTGACTCATAAGAATGCTTAATGTTATGATTGTTGTTGTTGTTAGGTGCCGTCGAGTTGGTATCTGACTCATAGCAGCCCTCATAGGGTTTTCAATGGCTGACTGTTTCGGGATTGCCTTGGGAGTGGATTGCCAGGCCCTTCTCCCATTTTTGTGGTGCTGGGAATTGAACTCGGTACCTCAGAGACTACAGCGCAGCACTCTACCAACTGAGCTAAATCCCAGCCCAAATGTTATGATAAGAACCTAATAAAAACAGCTTAAGAGGGTCACTTGAGGCTGCAGGGTTCCCAGGAGACACTGAGCCACCTTGGCCTCTCTGACATTAATTCTTGGTGTGCAGTGTAATTCTTCCTCTTTTTTTTCTTCATTCCCTTACACCATGCCTGCTGGACAATCATGACACATTAGATTCAGTACATAAAAGCTATAAATACTGAAAATAAATTTTACCTTTTTATAATTTATCCTACAACCAGACTAAACTGTCTAACATGAGAACCACTAATAAAAGAGACACATCAGACAAAACAGGATCTCTATACAAACCTTTAATTGCCATAGCATTCCGTCAGTCCATCTGTAACATACTTATAAAGGATTTATCTACATATAGCAATGAGCACCAAATGGAATCTTAAAAAGAAAATGCTTGCCCATAAAAAAACCTCACACATTAAAATCTCCATCATCTTCCATCATCCAGCACAATCTACAAATACAGCATCCTGCAAATTTAGCTTCCTGGATCCCATTTTAAGGACTGAATCTTCCAGAACTATAAAGTATAGGGAATTGTGAACACACACACACACACACACACCATACACATCTACTTATGATATGAGGAAGAAAAGACCTAATTTGAGAAAGGAAAGCCTAGTTAAGCCTTGACTACTTTAAGACTCAGGAGTTTACATTCCCCACTCCCCTAAATCAAGGAATAGGATTGCACTTCCTTATCTGTGGAATACCAGGAGCTCCTCTCTCTAGATACAGGGGCACTGCAATAAATTTCTCTACATATGGACATAGCCCTCAGTATCTAAAAGTTGTCTTTTTAAAGATTTGTGGTCAAGGACTTTCTGCTTTCTGCTCAGATTGCTCTGTAACACCTGCAGACTGTTTAAAGTAACCAATCAAAGAGAAACACACAGATCCCTTTGTCCACTAGTCTGTGAGTCCTATATAAAGGATAGGAAGGAATAACTTGGAAGCACAGCCTTTTGACACTAGAAATTGCAGCTGTTGCTCTGCCAGCAGTATGACCTCTTCCTATAATTAATGCTGGTGTTCAGGTGATTCTTTCTCTCTGGTGGGCCTTGCTTCCTGTAACATATTCATCAAAAACCTGCTTAAACTTCTGACTTAGTATTTCTGGATTTCTTCAAAAATTTCTGTAGTTATGACATAAGACCCCTTTCATTACCATTATTGTTATCACCACCTTTGCCTCCCATTAATCCCTTTCTTTTCTCTCCTCTTTTTTTCCATATCCTGTTGTCTGGCATTTATCTGATGCTCAGATTTCACACAGGTAAGTTTGCCTTCAACTGACATCACGATGCTTTAGAGCCTTTCTTACCTTCTATTTACACAGGAAATATATTAATCATTACTATGTTAAGCTTTCAATTGTCCTTGCGCATTGCATAAGTAGATTTGGAATGTTTTTCCAAAGATACATTCATTTAAATTTTTCCTTACTTCTGAGCTCAGTGCCACTCAAATGCTTGAGGGTACCAGATAATCAAAGTCTCTTGTAAATTAATGTAATAATCCTAAATTATTTTACCATAAATTTCAGCAGTGATGAATTTGCAAGTCTATAATTTTTTTTTTTTTTTTTTTTTTTTGCATTACTGGGAGGCCAAACCTAGGGTCTTGTGCATACTTTGCAAGTGTTCTGATAATGAACTGCACCCTCAGCCCCTTTTTTATTTTTTAAAGTGAGGCAGGTCTTCAGTTGTGCAGGCTGCCTCTGGCCTTGAACCTATGATCCTCCTGCCTCTATCTCCCAAGTTGTTGGGATTATAGGCATGTGCCACCACCCCCAGGTTAAGTCTGTGCTTTTGTTAAGAATGTTGTTATTAGTTGCTGTTGAGTCAGGTCCAACTCATAGTGACCCTGTGTAAAACAGAATGGAAATACTGCCCAACACTGTGCCATGCCCAACATTATGTCAATGATTCTTTGCTCTTCATAGGGATTTCCATGGCTCATTTTTTCAGGAGCAGGCTACTAGGTCCTTCACCCAAGCCTATATCACCCAGTATTCCCAGGCAGTCTCCCATCCAAGGACTAACCAGGCCCCACCCTGCTTAGCTTCTGAGATCAGATGGGATCAGATGCCAGGGTGGTATGGCTATAGACTTTATCAAGAATAAACATAAGAAGTAGTCTTTGATGAATATGCCTCACTTCTGTAGAATCTTTTGTCTATACACTATTACTATTCATGTGCTAAAAGGACTCTTTGATATACTCATTTTTAATAAGCATTTGTCAATAAGCTTTAGAGCTCCTTACTAGGCACTAGAAATATAAAGATAAGTAAAACATAGTCCATCTTCTCAAGGAACCCACAGTCTACGGAGGAAACAAGAAAGTAGATAACTAATTTTAAATGATTTTATAAGTACTATAATATAAACAAACACAAGACACAATGGGAAATCAGAAAAGGGCTGATCTAATTCTGGGTGGAAGGATTCAAAAAGTCCTCAGATGAAATGTAACACTGAGCCGTGTCTTGAAGGATAGATAGAAGCTGGCCAAGCTGAAAAATCTATGAATTGGAGAATAAAGGAACTACATATGCTATGGCCTGGAAGCATCACAGAACAATATATCTAGAGAATGAGGTGCATATAATTAAGTGGAGAAAATAGGCTCAGGAGAAATGCAAGGTTGCAATCTAAAATGACATTGTGTACCATGCTAGAAACTGGTCTTTAAACCGATATGTTAAATGGAGAGCCACTGAAGGACTTTTTGCATAGCAGTAGCATGATTGGACTTCACTTTACAAAATCTCTCTGAGCACAGTAGAAAACTGGAGAAAGATAAGAAAACAAGTGACAAGAAAATGGGAAAAATGAGATCCTAGCCCTAATGGCCAGAGAGTGGTTCATAGCAGAAGTAATAGATTAGAGAGACATTTAAGTGGAACAACAACTAGGATCAAGTGACCAATTTATACTCGCAGGGAAAAGGAAGGGCAGAAAGAAAAGTAACAGAGCAAAGAGTCAAGCTTGATCCCCAAGTTCCAGGCATGCTGAGCTGGATGACAATTTTGGCTTCACAGAGTTAAAGAGTTTCAGGACCAGAGGCGGTTTGGAGGTCAAGAGAAAGAGCTTGTATTTGGAAATGTTGAATTTTAATAGCCTGTAAGATATCCAATTTGAGATGAACAAAAGATTGTTATATATCCATCAAGATCTCAGAAGGAAGGTCAACACTAGACAGATAAAATGCATAGGTAGTAACTTTTTAGGTATTTGTTTTACTTTTCATTGTATAAATTTAAGACATATAACATGATGTTTTGATATATATAGACACAGTGAAGTCATTACTATAGTCAAACTAATTATGCAGGTACAGTAGCACTTTCAATTAAACTTCCTTCCAACTTGCATTTTGAAATGCAAATCATACACAGATCTATCACATATATACACACAGCCTACAGCTAGATGCCATGACACACACCTATAGTGTATCACCAACCCAGGAGTCTGAGGCAGGAGGATCATGAGTTAGAGGCCAGAGGCAGCCTGTGCAACTTAGGGAGAATTTATCTCAATTCAAAAAATAATAATTATAATAAAAATGAGCCTGGAATGTAACTCAATGATGGAGCTCTTGCCTAACATGCATGAGGGCCTGGGTTCAACTCTGAGTACTGCAAGTTTTAAAAAGCCGCATACAATTGGGTGCGGTGGCACACACCTGTAATCTCAGTGGTTCAGGAAGCAGAGGGAGGAGGATTGCAAGTTCAAGACCAGAGACAGTCTGTAATTTAGTGAGACCCTGTCTTTAAAAAAGTAAAAAAACAAATGGGGTAGGGATGCAGCTCAGTGGTACAGCACTTGCAAAGCATGCAACCCCCAGTATCTGCAAAAAAAAAAAAGCATCATACTTAGAAATTAATATGCAGAAACTCTGCCCAAATGGAAACAACTATTAAGAATCATTCAATCAGTAAGGCAGTTGGCCCTCTCTTCTAAGTCACGTGAAACTATGATATCATCCTTAACCCTGCCACTACCTAAACCAAATTTTCTCTCTTCTTTTGAATTTTATTCATTTATGCATTATACTCATTATATGTTTGCAAAATAATATGATTCAAATATCAATGGCCTTTTATATGATGCTCTGACCTTATTCTCAAGATCGTGGAGAAGAAATACCTTGTCTAGATCTGGGGTAATTTTTTTCAATTTAATGTGTGTTATCCTACACCAATTCTTTAAATTTTTTCCTAAAAATGAAAGAATTATGTCAAGCATTCAAGGATGATATCCATAGAGCCAGGTGCAGTGACACATACCTGTAATCCCAACAACTTGGGAGGCAGAAACAGGAGGATCACAAGTTCAAAGTCAGAGGCAGCCTGCACAACTGAATAAGACCCTGTGAACAATAAATACTGACTTCCAAAAAAGTAACCAAATGACCTCCTGACACATCCAGTTTCCCACTTCATAAGCTATTCATCATCATCTCATTTAAATCCTACAATACAGAGAATGGATTTCTTTTAAACAAAAACAAAATAATTTGGTAAAAGTCAAAATTTATTCTGAATTTTTTTGGTATATAGTTAGATTTTGCACAAAATAAGGTTCCAATCACATCATGACTGCTGCAGATTTATGCAAAGAGCTTACATAAGAATTAGTGGATGCTAAGAAAGTCACTCCAGGCATACTGATATGTGAGTTATCCTGGAGATATGTAAATTCATCCACAGCTGGAAACATGCTAAAATAATAAAGCAATAGTTTGAAATGCCGTTTTAATTATGAATTTCTTTTCTATTTTTGGATAGTACTAATTTTCACTTACTTTTATTAAAGATACATTTTTAGTTTAAATTTTTAAACCTTAAAATCCTTACATATAGAAAATTAAGAAAATATATCACTGATACATATAATAGTTTCTACATTCAGAAAATTCCTAAGAGGGCTTTATATTTTCATCTTAAAGAGAAAAAGTCATGTAGTCACTATTAAATTCATGTGCCTAATTAAATTAGATAAGAAGGGTTTAAGATATGTTCACTTAATGCAAAAATTGTTACCATGAACATAGAAAAGATAAGAGACACACTTAAAAGCTACCCAAAAGAATTCTACTGTCCCATTTTTCATTTATTCACTTTCATATTATTTCTAAATTGTCAAGAAAGGAAACTAAGATCTACTGAACAGCCACCAAACCAATCATATGGTAATATACACTTTACATAATTCAATCTTTTCAGGCTACTTTAATATTAGTTCCCATTTTATAAAAGAAAAAAGAAACTGACATAAAGTCTTTGTGGTAGTTTTAAAATATGTTCATAGATCTAGAATAAAGATAGAGTCTAAGTCTCTTCCCATTGAGTGGAGGAGAATTTAGTGATTTATAATATGGTTTAAGTGTCAGTTTATGTCTCCTGAGACACTGAGATTTCCTCTTTGCTCTCTCTTGGATAGCTCATTCTGGGGTACACTGCCATGTTGCCATGTCTTGGGTATACTTAAGCAGCCTATATTAGTCAGCTGAGGTTTCCATAACAGATTTTCAGAGACTGGATAGCTTAAGCAAAAGAAACTGATTTCTCACAGTTCTAGAGGCTAGAAAGTCCAAGTTCAAGGTGCCCACTCATTCAGTTCCTGAACAAAAGCTTTTTTCTTGGTCTATAGATGGCTGTATTCTTGCTGTGTCTGGCATGGCAGAAAGAGAGTGGTCTGGTGTCTCTTTTCTAGTTAGAACACCAGCCCTATCAGATTAGAGCCTGCTGTGGTTTGAATCTGAAAGGCTCCCCACAAGTTCATGTGTTTAATAGTTGGTCTCAAGCTATTGGAACTAATTGGGGAGGTAGTGGAAACTTTAGGAGATGGAGACTAGCTGGAGGAAGTAGGTCACTAGGGGCATGACTCTGAAGGTTATACCTGGTCCCAGTCTCTCTCTCCCCCTCCCTCCCTCCTTCCTTCCTATCTGCCATGAGGTGAAGTGCACTCCATCAAGCCTCCCCGCCATGGTAGACTGAAACTTCTGAAACCATAAGCCAAAATGAATCCTTCTTCGTTTAAGTAGTTTCTGTCAGGAATTTGTCACAGTGACAAAAACTGACTAACAGAGAGCTCCACCCTTATGATCTCATATAACATTTTCACGTTCTCAAAAGCTCTGTCTCCAAATACAATCACATTGGGGGTTAGGGCTTTACCATGGATTTGGGAAGGGAACATAAATATTTAGTCCAAAAAACAATCCAATAGAAAAGTGATTGTGGCCAGGAACTGAGGTCCCCTCCCAACAGCCATATGAGTTAGTCAGCTGTTCTTCCAGTTCCAGTCAAGCCTTCAGATGACTATAGGCCTAATCAATACTTTAAATGCAACCAGATGAGAGACCTTGAGTCAGAACAACCTAGTTTAGCTGATCCCAAATAACTTACTCTCAAAAATTTTGTGAGAAAATAAATATTTATTGTTTAGATTGCTATGTTTGGGGTTAATTTGGAACATAAGTAGACAATGAATGTTGCTGCTGTTAGGTGCCATCGAGTCAGGTCCAATTCAGTGACCCTATGTACAACAGAATGAAACACTTCCTGACATTGTGCCGTGCCCAGCACTATTGTCAGTGCTTCTGTGCTATTCATAGGGTTTTTAATGGTGGATTGTTTCGAGAGTGGATTGTCAGGTCCTTTTCCCTAACATGCAGCACCTGGTGTTCCCAAGAGGTCTCCCATCCCAGGACTAACCAGGCTGATCCTGCTTAGCTTCTGAGATCAGGCTAGATCCAATGCCAAGGTGTTATGGCTGAAGACAGAAAATGAACGTAAGTGCTAAGATAAGGGTCATAAACCAGGTTTCTCTGATTGTTGAACCAAATACTCTTCCCATTACCCATGCTGCTTCTCCAATATTTATTTAAAAGATCATTCATTTATTGTAACAGTTTACAAATACCACTTCAATTAATCTTCATAACTTTGAGACTTGTTTCATAATTCAAAAAGTATATTTTATAATTAAAAACTACTTTTAAATGAAATATATGATTTTGATATTATGGAATTGGTTCTGCCTCCAAAGAACACTCCAATCTCTCCTATCTCCAGTATGACTACCCTAAACTAAGCCACCTCATCTCTGGCCTGGACAGCCTCAGCGGCATAACTGCTTTCCTACTTCCATAGTTTTCTTCTGCGATCTATTCTTCACATAGCAAGATATGTGAGCTTTCAAAACATAAATCAAAAGACTGTTACTCTCCTACTTAAAATTCTGTCGTGACTTCATGTGATTCCTTTTGCTGGTCATACTTTATATATCTAAAAGAGGGTGAATGGTCCTAATCATAGTCTCTTAATTGGTGGCAACCCACTGCAATTGCATACACGTGAAATGCATGCACATTATCTCTCCTTCTCCATTTCCTTTGAGTTCCCCACACACCTTTTTTCTGTCCCATAAACTTATCCTTGACCTGGTCTGAGGAACTCCACAATTTAAAAGTCAAGTAAAATGTTGAGCCCTGGGGAAGAAAATATGAGATCATACATTAAGAATGTCATGGAACCAGGAGGGTGGCACAAGCCTATAATCCCAGTGACTTGGGAGGTGGAGGCAGGAAGATCACGAGTTTGAGGCCACAGCCTGAGTAATTTAGCGAGACCCTGCCTCAAGATAAAAAAAAGTTTAAAAAGTGGAAGCTGGGGGTGCAGCTCAGGCCCCCAGTATTATATAAAAGAAAAATCTTGTGGGCTGTCTAAAGTGTACAAACACTAAGAAATAAAGACATAACCCTGAGCATTTTAGAGTATAGGTGAGAAAATGAGTTTATTGAGCCCTTAAACATTCCATGTTGTTAAATCCCATCAAGTCAGTATCAGACTCATAGTGACCCTATATACAACAGGTGAAACCGGCTTCTCTGCTATTCATAGGGGTTTCAATGGCAGATTGTTTTTTGGGAGTGGGTTGCCAGGTCCTTCTCCCAAGCCTACAACACCTGGTATTCCCAGGCTGTCTCCCGTCCACGTATGAGCCAGGCCCAACCCTGCTTAGCTTCCAAGATCTGATGGGATCGGATGCCACAGTGCTATGGCTGTAAGCAAACATTCCATATTAGTTATAAAAATAAAACCATCTCTATTTAGAAATAATTTAAACAAACCTGAGTTTATACTTCTGATTGCTCTGGCCAAATTACATTAGCCACAAGTATCTAGGTCAAAAGTTCAATTCATTTCTGTTCTGCCTTTATTCTGTCATACAATGTCTAATGTGATCTCTCCTACTGAGTTGGCTGTGGATCCTCATTGTAGGTAGTTGTATATCAGTGAGGCCATACTTACTGTATTACATGCTCACACACTGCACCTGAATGTCTTTGGTTCTGCCTATCCTGGCAACTACTTCTGATGTGCTCACTCAGACTCCATGCTCTCTTTTGCTTCATCTCTTCCTTTTTCTGCCTATTTTTAAGTCCATTTCTCAATCCTATGTATTGTTTACTCCTAATACCCCACTTGACCCTGGTACTCTATTCTCTTCACAAATCCTCCTGCCCTACTTCTGCTGAACATGGAAGAACAACTTATTTCTATCAGAAATCATGTTTTCCCAACAGTGGCACCAAAAAGTCAATTTCCCCAGGAAATCCTACTTATCTAGGATTCCTGAGGCTAGTGATTAAAAATTGGCTTCATTTTAAAGTGTCTTCAGCTATAATTATGTCATAGAAAGGAAAATAACTACAGTAAAGTTGCCTCTTAGGATTTGGGTTTTTATATGGCAGGAGACAAAAAATGAAATAGAGTCAAAATTAGACTTGAAAGTCTGTAAGGAGATCCATATTAGAGACTAATATACTTGTTGTTGTTGTTAGGTGCCGTCCAGTCGGTATCCGACTCATAGCGACCCTCTGAACCACAGGGGAAACACTATTGTCAGTGCTTCTCTGCTGTTCATAGGGTTTTCAGTGGCAGATTGATTTTTGGGAGGGGGTTGCCAGGTCCTTCTCCCAAGCCTACAGCTTCTGGTGTTCCCAGGCGGTCTCCCATCCAGGTACTAACCAGGCCCGACCCCGCTTAGCTTCCGAGATCTGACGGGATCGGATGCCACAGGGCTATGGCTGCAGGCTGACTAAAATACTAAGTCTCAATATATCAGTCACAGTTTTCCCCCAGGGCTAGACCAGATGATCTGTTTTGGTTTAACACCAGATGAGGTAATTGGTTTGTGTTTGGAGTCCAAATTGTGTTAATAAATAATTATCACTAAATGTTGCAATTGCAATCTTACAGTAAGATTTCATGCACTTAGAGGCATGAAAGCACTGAACACTGGAGGAAAAACAGTAAATTACCGCCTCACCTTCACACTTACCTTAGATCATAGATACAATGAGTCAAATGATGGAATAACTTATTCCTCTCTCTCTAATCTCACTTTCGGCCTTGGATTTAGCTCAGTTGGTAGAGTGCTGCTCTTCAGTCACTGAGGTCTCGCATTCAATTCCCAGCACTGCAAAAATGGGAGAAGGACATGGCAATCCACTCCCAAGGCAATCCTGAAACAATCAGCCATTGAAAACCCTGTGAGGGTCACTATAAGTCAGACATGACTCAGTGGTACCTAACAAATTGCAAAATCTCACTTCCTCCTCCTGCCCCTTCCTACTGGCTGCCTAAATTATATTCATAGATAATGTGACTCCAGAACATTCATGTAAGGCCCCAACTAAATGATGGATGCCTTGAGAAGAAGAGACACACATTCTCCTTGCTTTCAGCCCTAGCTGGACATACATGTGAGTTGCTCTAGGTTGTAAGGGGTGAGAACCAAGTCTAGAAACACAAATATAGAACAAATGGCTTATCTAAACATATAATGCATATTAAAATAATACCACTTGTGTTTCCAAATACTACCCTATACATAAAATAGCTTTAGCAATTATAGTCTTTATTCTTTGAGGGTTCATAAACCAAAACAAATATATAATTGTTATGGATTAAAGCATAAAAATGGTAAGACAATTTAGCCAAAATGGCTCATACCAAAGACATAACTAAAAATTAAAAAGAAAGGTGTATATATCAGCAAATATATCCAGTAGTTGTTTAGGTTGTAAGAAAGGAAAGGAAATAGCCACATGATACATAATCTTCTTTGTTATATCCTTAAAATAATTTAATTACAGTTATACAAACACCCAAAAAATTATATACATATATGATTATATATATAATCATATATATATATATATATATATATATATTATTTAGTCTTTCTTTACAACTCCAAGCCTATGTCTAAAAAGTAACACTTGGATAAACTTTCTACCTGGTAATTTTAGTAGCCTTTACCTTTTCCTTGGAAGAAAGGCAATTAGATGTTAATTGGATGGTTAGAAGGAAAGCCTGCTGATTTCCAGGCAAACTGGATGTGTCGGGTTAGAAAGAGAATGATTATTCACATCAATTTAGATTGGACACCTGGTAAGCCCTTTAGAGTACCCCGTACCAGTCTTAGAAAAGAGCAATGGGCTCAAAATGACCAACCAGATATACAGATTCACCGTCATTTCATTTCCTGCCAGTAGTTCTGAAAAAACTACATGCATAGAAAATGAAAGATTTTATTGCAAGGCAGATGGGCATACATGCAGGGAAGCCAAATAGCTGGCCCACACAAAATGGATGAACAGTCCCTGACTTTCACAACACTGCACTTGAAGACGCAGCATAATTCCTGCCTGAACAATAAAGACAAGGGAATGGCTTCCTTTCCAATATTTTTCAAGATAGTTTAATGTCTGTGGAGAATTTCCATTTACAGTTATCTTGGCTGTGCTTGACATTTCTCTTACCAGGATTCATTATTCTACTCAGTTTTAGGTTCCTTGGGAAGGTGGGGGGATAAGGGCTGTGTCCAAATGACCTTCATCCCTTCCATCTGTACCTCCTGCCTAACTAGGGCAGCAGCTTAGTTACATTATTGACCCTGTGGGACTATTTATATCTAACACAAGATTTAGTCAGTAGTTCTTGCTGTACTTTGAATGTGTCCCCCAAAAGTCCATATGTAGAAACTAAATCCCCATACTTTGATAGTATTTGGTGGTGGAGCCTTCAGCAGGTTCTTAGGGTTAGGTGAGGTCATGAGGGTGAGTCTTCCATAATGGGACTAGCGGCTGTGCATGAAAAGGGAGAGCCAGGCTCACATCCTCCCTCTCATCATGTGATATCTTCTGCCACAGGATGCCAGCCAGAAGGCCCTCGCTAGATGCCAGCACCTTGATATTGAACTTTTCAGACTCCAGAATTGTGAGATATAAATTTCTTTTCTTTATAAGTTACCCAGTCTATAGAATTCTATTAAATGTACAGAAAATGGACTAAAATAGCTACCAAACCATACTCTGAAAAGCATTAAAAAATATTCTTAAGGGATTGGGGATTTAGTTCAGTGGTAGAGCACTTATGTAGCATGATAAGACCCTGGGTTTGATTCCCCATGTGTGTGAACGAGGTGGGATGGAAGAGGGAAGGGAGAGAGAGATTCTTTGGACCCACTATCTATTATTATTTAACAGGTTTGAGAGAAGGGTGTTTCCAGAAAACTGTATTTTAACTGGTATTCCCAATATACACACTTCCTATTGGTAATTATTACTTAGAAGATCCAAAAGTATCAGAACCCAAAGTCATAAATATAATATTCTTTTGCCTTGCTATGGTTTCACAATTGAAAGATGAAGGAGAAACAAACTTTGATCTGACTGACAATATGATTACAGAAACAGAAAGAGTATTTTTAGGACATGTTCTCATAATTGTGCACAGAGTGACATTTCAAGTTTGGAAAATCCCATTACTCTAAATGGGATTTACATGATTACATTCCAAACTACTTTGAAATTTTAACCTAGAATGTTCAACTTTGATGGTGTCTATTTGATTTAAACCATGCTGGATAGCTTATAAATTGCTATTTCAACACTCAAGCATTTCTAAGTTAAGAAATAACCATTTAATATTTGTAAGCTTTTAATCTACTTTAACATAATTAGCAATCTAAGTGAAAATTGCTTTAATAATAAAATGTAACTGTTTCTAAAAATCCTTTACATACACAAAACAATGTAGAAAAATGATTTAAAAGGATTATAATCTGAATTTCAATTTAAGAACATTAGTAATTATCAAGATATATTCCAATGCTATTAGAATAAAAGCACCATATCTGGCTATCTATATTCACTTCTTAAGTTGCTAACTTGTGTGTTTTCACTGTTTAGCTGTCTTCCTAGATGGTGACCTCTCATTAGGATATCAGTGCTTCCCAAATGACATCTAAGCAGTTTTTCCAGAGCCTCTTCTTAAGTATACATTTTCTCCAATTATGTATCTCTTCTCCTCCACCCTCACATCCCACAGTAGAAGTATCTCTAAAAGAAGGAATTATTTTGAATAATAATCACTTAGATAAAGTTAGTAACACAAACTGCAAGACAATCAGTGTGCCA
Organism: Pedetes capensis; assembly: GCA_007922755.1. NCBI lineage: Eukaryota > Metazoa > Chordata > Mammalia > Rodentia > Pedetidae > Pedetes > Pedetes capensis. The sequence goes on from VMDO01010415.1 coordinate 62,993, forward strand.
GTTTAGGGTTAAAGTATTCATTTGCCCCTAAATTAACACTCAATTTTAGGGACACAATGATTAATTCGCCACCAAGGCTTGGGCAGGAAACCATGGGTATAAACCATAAAATGTGTCTGTTTATCCACAGTGCTAACTTTCCAATTATCATTTCATTTTTGTTCATTCATTTCCATCTGTTTATTGCTTACAAACCTTTCTCATCTACATATTAGTCAGCTACCACCTAATGTTCCTTGGCACTTATTACAGTTTCCATTAAACTAAAATTCTAAAATAGCCTTTTAAATACTGATTTTTTTTTATCTTTTCCAATGTGAAATTGTAAACCCTTCCTTATCTATTCATTGCACCAAGTACTTGATTTCCCCAGATGCTAAATCATTAATCTTGTCTGGATATAGCTCAAGATCAAAGCTCCCATTTTAATAAATTTACATGACAACCAACAATAAATCTTCACATGCCTACCTTTTTGGATCACAACCTGTCTAAATCCCTAGTCTAACACTGATACACACACTACTTCTGTATTTGGAAACAAATAACATATTTAGGTGATTAGATTTAGACAGAGATAGCAAGAGATCTTCCTTTTACACATTTTTCTTTTTCTGAGCACATGCAACAAATTTATAGCTCTGCAGGTTAACGGACAACATGGACGTTATTATACATGTTGCTTTGTTCCCTCTGTTTCTCTTCAAAATATGTAATATGAAGACCTCAGAATTTTCTCTAAAAGAACTTTGCTGCCACCAATTGAACACATTCACCCAATACAAGTGAGGCTTCTTTTTTATTTTTATTTTTTAACAAATTAATGCGGAAAGGAAGATGAAGGGAAGACACATATTCTCTTGGCCCTGATCCCAATCCCTCACCAGAATTCCATTTCTAATCGGTAGTGCCATGAGAGCATCAAAAGAGAGATGGAATTCACATATTGACATTAGCAATGACAACCCTCCCTTTGTAACATTAAACCAATTTACATTAATAGAAAATTCCCCCCTTATTAGTAAGCAAAGGGCATTTGTTCTTATTCATACAAACAAATATGAATTGCAGACTTTGTGCCAGAAGGGGCATGTCATGAAATGGCAATGTTGACCTGGTCACTTAGCTGAGCTAAGTGACAGGCTTTAAATTGGTAATGGTTAGCAAATTAGAAAAGCAAACTCTTTAATTTCATTCTCAATGGTGAATTCTTGAAAAGACTCAGAAAAATCCCCATGGGTAGCCCAAGTTTGTTCTCCCCAGACCAAATCCACTTCTATCTTTTAAAAGGGTAAGAGATTATTTAGTCAAGTGGTCCTAGACCATGGCAACATACCAGAACCATCTTTTAAAATACCAACTCCAAAAACCATTCCTCAGAACTTCCAATCATAACCTCCCAGAAGGGGATTTGGGCAACAGAATGTTTTCTAATACACAGAAGATCCCATTACACAGTTAAAGTTGAGGATTCTTGGCTTTGTCCTATTCCTTTTGTTTGTTTGTTGTTTATTTTTATTTTGGTTGTTGTTATTATTATTATTATTATTATTGAAAAGCAGGTTCTGAAGAGTTTAAAGCAATCCCACAAAACTTGTGCATAAGCCCTCTAGGAAAGCTCTGAGGGGCTTTGAACCCACTGGGAAGTTCTGGAGAGTGTGAAGTCTGATCTCATAAGAGAGTCTTAATCCATAAGGAAATACCTCCCAACAGGTTGACCTTTACTGTGCTGCTTTATTCTCTGGAACAATTCAGCATAAGCAAGATGAAAATGCTCTCTTGGTTAAGAAAACAGTCCTTTGAAGATAATAAGGGAGACAACTTTTATTTTATACTTGCCCCATTTAGTCTGAAATTTTTGCCTTGAATTGAAAATATCCTTACTGTAAATCAACTACTATGACCTAGTTTGTTAATTCCCATAACTAATATTTTCCCTTGATATAACAGCCTAAATATGGAGCATTTTAAGAAAATTAGTATGTTTGAAGTTTTTTACTTATTTTGGCTTAGTATTTGTAGTACATAAAAGGAAACAATTTAATACATGGTATGATGATATTTTTCCTATAATTTTCAACTTTTTAAAACCTCCCTCTTTTGAAAGTTCATTTTCGCTTTTTTCTAGTATCTAATGAAAAAGATCTGGCCACTATCACTACTCAAGAAAGTAAGTAAATGCTTTATTTCTCCTACCTCTTGACACTCTCCCCCAATGCTACCATCCCCACTCCCATCCAGACCTACATTTCCCAGTAGAAACTGCTTCAAGCCTCACCAATTCATCTGGCTTCCTGCTTTGGAGTGAACTTCACATGCCCTCTTAGTGAGCACCCAAGAAAGAGGAAATTGACACTGCTGTGCCATCTGATTGACATAGCTCTGGCCTTGACAATAACACACTGGTTTCACATAACAGAACTTACTCTTTGGGGAAATTCAACTTACACTAACTTACATGAGAGAAAGAAGTAAGCAAGAAGGAGGTTCGTGGTATAATTAGCTTGAGCCCATAGCCAACAGTTACAGCTCTCTACAAGGCAATACATCTCACTAGAAATCTGGTAGGATGAAGAAATGGGGCACTCCCTTAGGACAGCTAGCCCAAGGCAATGAAGAGTCAGGTAGACCAGGCCTCCATAGTTGCAGCAGCATGGTACCCATGTGGAAGAGTGTAAAGCTGAAAGCAAGAGAATGTTTACTTCCTGCTTTTTATCAGAATAGAGAATGGGTTCAGTAACTTTGAGGACACTGGAGAACACAAATATGATTTTAGCCCTTGAAAGACTTAAGAGTATGAGTGGGAGAAAAAGAAACCCAAGTGCCAGAGGACTGACCAAAAGGCCAATTTTTCTTAAAAATGAAATAATTAGAAGGACTAGCTCAGGAGAACAAACAAAATGTTTCTACAATAGTCCCATAATTAATTAGGAGCCATTTTAAAGGGGAATATAGGTACTAAAATATCACATACAGCTTCTATTGTACAACCCTAGGCTTCAGGCACCAGTGAGAAATGAGTGGATTCTATGCCTATCGTGTTTCACCTCTCTACTGCCAGACCTTGCATGTCTTAGAAATATAATGAGCTTTCTCCTCAACTCTGGCATTTACATACTGTCACAAACTAAAAGTTCCAACAGAAGTAGTTTGTTGAGCTGTCACAAACTAAAAGTTCCAATAGAAGTAATTTGTTGAGGGAAAAAATAGACAATATCTTGACTAATTATTGTCAAAAAGAATAAACAATATTAACCCTAAATCTATTATATTTGTGAGATATTATCCCTCTAATCAAACAAAAAACACCAAAACAATTCCATCCAATAAGCCCACTCTTACAAGAATATATTTTGCAGATAACTAAAGTGCCAATAATATAAATTTTTATAAAAATCCAGTCTTTTACAGAGATCATACTGATGTTCTGTTATAGAAGGTAACACTTAGCTTTGAATATCTGTGGGTTGAAGTAATAACTTTGATGCTTTAAGATGTAAAATTTTCTGAGCTCACAACAAAATCTAAGTTCTTGAAGATGTAAAACTCCTTTTTTATAGAAAAATGTGGCTCTTCCCAATAGTACTATAGAACTGATACTAGGGTTAAGAACTGCATTCTGCCGAAAACAAAAAATAAAAAACAACACAGAAAAACAAATAGTTAGCTGGGTTCATTTGGGCAGTAAATGACCATATGTAACATCTGTACTGACTCCTCAGAATCTCTTGGGTCCCCTCGGGTGTTATTCTTGGCCAACAGACCCTGGCCATAACAGACTGCTTAAAAGTAGGTTTTCACAAGCGTGTGGGGCCTGGCTCTCCTACTCTATTATAGCTGGCTATCATTTTGTATTATGTGAAAAAGACTGCCAGCTACATACTGTTGTATTATTATATCAGAGCACTTCTTTGCTGTTGTAAAAATTCTCATGCACATTCTTTCTGGAAAGTATTTTAGAAGTATGTTAGAATTACATCTTGCATTATAGACTTCCATTATGTATCCCCATGACCAACACTTAAAGTGGAGAATCCCACAATTGAAAAATATATATAACCATTAAATTTTCAAAATAAAATTTCAGCTTTATTATCAAAAATATTTTAATTATCAATTCATCAAAGTTTTGAGAATTTTGTAATATAACTTTTGAATCGGAATAAATTTGGCCTAAACCAACCTCTGTACTAGATTGATAAGCTTACCCAAAGTGATCTCTGTATATAATGATCTGTACTTTAGCTTGATGTGTAAATAAATTATAATCTAATTTAAGAGTATACCCTTTTAATGAAGCAACTAAGTCTCAGCCAGTTAAAGCAGTCAAACTTCAGTCAATCACAGGTGGCCAACTGATCCAACCATGTTTATATAAGGCAAATACTAAATTTAACTATTTGGATTTTTTCTGTATGTCACTGCTTTTTCTCTGGCTATAAATAGAACCTGTTCATGGGATAAAGTTGGTCATTTTGAACCATATTTCATCTGGAATGCTACTCAATTCTAGAACCTTTTTCTTCCTCAAGTAATCTTTTTAAAATTTAACTGCTCTAACTTTTTCTTTTAACATGACTCTGATATAATACCACCACCAAGAATTGGTGGTATAGGATCCAGTTTTACAGATAACAGATATGAATCCCAAACTCAAGACATCTCCATTTCAGTGATTATCAGTGATTCACTGTAACATAAAAGCCACATTAAATTAAGCGGGGCCTACACCTAAGAAGGACTGGGATTTAGCTCAGTGGGTAGAGCACTGTGCTGCAGTCTCTGAGGCCCTGAGTTCAATTCCCAGCACCGCAAAAATGGGAGAAGGGCCTAGCAATCCACTCCCAAGGCAATCCCGAAGCACTCAGCCATTGAAAAACCTATGAGGGTCACTATGAGTCAGATACTGACTCGACGGCACCTAACAACGACAACAACAACAACACCTAAGAAATATAGAAAAAGAGATGTCTCTGTCATACTCTCATCATTGTATTTCTTTCTTGGCCCCCGCTAGTAGCAATCAAATTTGTCACTTGGAGCATGCTAGGCAATTGCTGTACCACTGAGTTATATGCCCACCTCTGTTGTTGTATTTCTATTATTGTTAACATATATCCTGTAGTTCCAACAAGCCTACCATCAGAGATGTGCCCCCATGTAAGATTGTTGTTGTTTTAGTTAGGTGCCATCAAGTCAGTCTAACTTATAGTGATCCTATATATAACAGAACAAAACACTCTTTGACACTGTGACAAGCCTGACACTATTGTTAGTGCTTCTCTGCCATTCATAGGTGTTTCTTTTTTCTTTCTTATTTTTTCTCGTTTTTTTTTTTTTTTTTTTTTTTTTTTTTTTTTTTTTTTTTTTTTTTTTTTTTTTTTTTTTTTTTTTTTTTTTTTTTTTTTTTGTGGTGCTGGGGGTTGAACCCAGGCTCTTGTGTTTGCATGTTTTGCAAGTGCTGGCCACTGAGCTGTACCCCCAGCCCAATTTTTTTTTACTTTTTGAGACAGGGTCTCACTAAATTGTGCAGATTGCCTCTGGTCTCAAACTTGCAATCCTCCTGCCTCTGCCTCCCAAGTTACTGGGGATTACAGGTGTATGCCACCATGTCCTGCCCCATCCATAGGATTTTCAATGGCTGATTGTTTCATGATTGTTTCAAGAGTGGCTGCCAGGTCCTTCTCCCATTTTTTGTGGTGCCAGGGTCAAATCCAGGGCCTAAAAGTGCAAAAATCAAGCACTCTACCAACTGAGCTAAACCTCAGCCCAATGTAAGATTAGTGGCCTCAAACATTTAGCTGAATTGTCCATATCTTTACAAACATATAATATTCCAGCTTGTAATTTGGCAATGATGATCTAGGCGTTAGTGTAAATAGAGTGATATTCACCTCTGTTGTGAGATTTGAGATGCTCCAGGAAACCCTTGGTATCAAAAACTCTTGACTTATAAACTCAGTCTCTGAAATTGAACATCTGGGACTTTATCCTATAAGATTACTTTTAAATGGAAAATATTTCCCAAAAGCTTACATATTTTATTATTCCACACAAAAACAATAATTTAGCAGAATGAATTTTTCAGTTGGGATTTGGGGTGCCATGGCCTAATCATGGAGAAACAGTTAAAAGAGAAGAAGCAAGCAAACAAATGTCTAGAGCACTGGAAATAACTCACCTCCTTTTCAAGTTGGGTAGTTGCTCAGTCCACAGAGACATCCTGGAAGACCAATATGTTCTTTTGATCCCAGCAGTGGCAGAGAAAGAGAAATGGCCCAGGAGATGAGATGTACCCATGGGAAAAACTGGCCATATTTCTTAAGATGTTTCAATAATGAAAAGACAGAAAAATACAATAGGAAGAGTCATATTGCATCTCTTAGCCTCAGTTGCCTTACATATGAAATTTCAGAAATCTACAAACCAGAGACTACCTTGATCTTGTTGTTGTTAGGTGCCGTCGAGTCGGTATCCGACTCATAGCAACCCTCATAGGGTTTTCAATGGCTGACTATTTCGGGATTGCCTTGGGAGTGGATTGCCAGGTCCTTCTCCCGTTTTTGCGGTTCTGGGAATTGAACTCAGGACCTCAGAGACTACAGTGCAGCGCTCTACCCACTGAGCCAAATCCCAGCCCATATCTTGATCTTAGTGAAGATCAAATAGGAAAATGAAAGTGAAAGTTTTGAATATCCTAAATATCAGGTTGGGCTGGGATTTAGCTCAGTTGGTAGAGTGCAGCGCTGCAGCCTCTGAGGTCCAGAGTTCAATTCCCAGCACCACAAAAATGGGAGAAGGACCTGGCAATCCACTCCCAAGGCAATCCCGGAACAGTCAGCCATTGAAAACCGTATGAGGGTCTCTATGAGTCAGATACCGACTCCACAGCACCTAACAACAACAAATGTCAGGTTAGAAGCTGAAAATCCATAAACTCTAACAGACCTTTATTTTAGAGAAGCTGCCAGGGCTGTCTCTAACAAAGAAGAGAGCAGCTGCAAGGAGAGGAAAGAGCAAGGCTTTTATAGGATCTGGGTGGGAAGGGAAAGGGGTGATTGATGTGTCACATCAGGATAGGTAGGAAGAGGGTGCATGGAGGGTTCTGATAGGCTGGAAAAGGGAAAAGGAAGTAGTCATCAGTTGTTGGGCTGGGGCAGATTTTGAGTTAGGTTATGGTGGGCTTTTTTTGGTGGGCTTTTTGAGGACTGGGACATAATGGGTAGAAGAAGACACCACCTTATAGGAAGGTGCCATTTTGTAACAGGTCCTACCTAACACTAAGTATTATTACACAGCCTGTAGCCATACCACTGTGGCGTCTGATCCTGTCAGATCTCAGAAGCTATGCAGGGCCAGGCCTGGTTAGTACTTAGATGGGAGACCACCTGGGAACACTGGGTACTATAGGCTTGGGAGAAGGACCCAGCAACTCACTCCCAAAAAACAATCAGCCATCAAAAGCTCTATAAACAGCAGAGAAGCACTGACAATAGTGTTTCACCTGTTGTACCTAGGGTTGCTATGGGTTGGACACCGACTCAACAGCAGTTAACAACAAATATCACACAAATAAAGGTCAAGTATATTATATGTATCAGATTCTTTTTATATTTAACAACAAATAAAAGGACTTTTTCTGAATTCCTCCTTAACTGTCAAAATGTAAGCCCTTGATGCATCTTACTGTTATTTTATTTCTGCAGTGTTGGGGCTCAAACCTAAGGCCTCACATATTGTAAGCAAGGGCTCTACCAGTGAGCCAATGACTAACCCCATACTGATGAATCTTCATGGCCCAGATACTGTCTTAAAAGAATTCATAATGCTTCCTCTACCATTCTCATTCTCTTCTCTTCTTCCCTTTGAGGGTGGTATGAATTTTAAAAATGAGAAAGAAGAATGCTTCCCATTTCTGATTTCTCAGACTACCTGAACCTGCCAATATAAACATTTATTTGGGGTTTTGCCTATTTATTTTTTCCTATCTGTGTCTGCACATCTGTAATTGAATCTGCAGAAGCTCTGGACACCAAAGGTCTATGTGAAAAAATTAATTTCGAGAAAAGAACTCATAAAAAAATCTTTGACATGCAAGTTACTAGAAGCTGCATTTGGTAAAATAGCCATCATGATCAGAGTAACTATTAACCAATCATCTATCATAGTGATACAATACATTAAAGAGTCTAGTGAAAACAGACAACAATAGCATTATCAACATGCAAGGATATTAAAGAATTTATTCTAGAAAATGATTGGAATGATAAAACAAAATGAGAAGGCAGACTTTTAAAGAATAAGTAAGGCAGACTAAAAGCCTTTTGTGTCCACACCGCTTCCTCCAGAATCACTGGCTATTAAATTAGGTGGTCAGAAAAAGTCATTAAATTTGTTCTGTAGCACAAGTATTGATCAAGAATGTTGATCATATCTTCTAAATAATTTTATTTTCTTTCAATTTTGATCAATGGATCATCAACCTGACTAATATTGAACATAGATCTTGACAATCACCATTGCTTTAGTCAATAATTACAGTGAAACTGAAATATGGCTTTATATTAGTACAGCATACATTTGAGAACAATATAAAATTAAGAAGAAGATAACAAATTAGAAGAAGAGAAAACAAAATACACCTTTCTCAACTTTAAACCACTCAGTGTTTCCTTGTTCTATTCGAACAACTGCCTCCTGGTTCATGTACAGATTTCTCATGAGCACAATTAGGTGTTCTGGTATTCCCATTTTCCGAAGTGTTATCCATAATTTGTTGTGATCCACACAATCAAATGCTTTTGCGTAGTCAATAAAACATAGATAGACATCTTT